>JACGCK010000149.1:0-111855 GCA_014925825.1 Pholiota molesta | reverse complement strand
TCACTGTTCCTGTTCTCCTCCAAATCATAAGTGGTGCTATGACGGCGGCGGATTTGCTCCCTGCAGGTTCCGTATACGTATTGCCACGTAATAAAGTCATCGAGATCTCCATGCCAGGAGGCTCGATTGGCAGTCTGTAAGTGCTGTTTCTTCTCTCTCAATCGTTGTGCTAACCAGAAAAACGTAGCATCCTATACACTTACATGGTGTGAGTTCAAATTAAAATTCGGAAGGCTGAACTTTACTGATATATAGTATTCCAGCACAAATTTTCGGTTGTCCGCAGCGCAGGAAGCACGGTTTATAATTACGCGAATCCCGTTCAACGTGACGTAGTCAATATTGGCCTGGCTGGCGATAACACGACGATTCGCTTCAAAACAGATAATTCTGGTCCATGGATCATGCATTGGTTAGTTTCGTTTGATTTCCACTTTCATCGTGGACCCTCATTCCTTACTTATCTTTAACAAGTCACATCGACTGGCACCTCGAAATGTATGTTTCCATATCTTGATTCTTCTGAGAGAAAATTTCTGATCAGTTGATCAATCGGATGTATAGTGGCCTCGCCGTCGTCATGGCTGAAGACGTCGGTACAATCGCTGCAACGAAACCCCCTGGTAAGTACCTTTTGCCCTGATATTTGTATGTATAATTAAACTCAATGACTGAATTCTAGCTGCTTGGGACGACCTTTGCCCGATCTTCAATGCATTACCTCCGCAAACCTTTAATTAGTTGTACGTCTTTTTGTGATATGTTATTTATCGAAGCGTGATCGGTTTTTCTAATAGCTTCCCTATTTCGAATTGAACGAAGGACAGTCGGAACAATGGCCGATAAACAAATGTATATTATCCACTACATGGGATTGGTTAGTCTATTAGAAACATGGGCATCAATTGCTTCTGTCATGGCCAGAAGATGTGATATGAGCCGGAGTCACTCATGAGCGCCTAAATGCTTCGGGCAGGTTTTCATCCGATAGAGATTGGGGTAAGGACGTGAAAAGCCTCCGAGTCACTCTATTTATAGAATTGCTTTCTTTCTCATCTAAATACTTCGATATAATGGAAGAGCACTGAAGAACCTTGTGGAGCTGACCTGTGATAAGGGATTCAGAAGTTGACAGCGGAAATTAATGAGTGGGAACTTCCAAAAGACTTAAATACTACAGTGTGATATTCGTACGTCAGATTCCCTTGCTCCTTCAATTATCTGAAGCTCTCTGCATAGAGGGTGAATATCGAGGCTAATATGATAGATCGCTAACACTTCTAGGACTCTTTGTCGCCGGGATTGTTGTATGGAGGATGTCATCAAGCCGCCAATCTGCTCCTCTCCCTCCCGGACCACGAAGATTGCCTTTGCTTGGAAATATTTTTTGATATGCCCAATGCTCAAGATGGTTGACTTTCGCAAAATGGGGCCAAAATGGGGTGCGATCTCACAATTATTTTCTAATAACAACTATGCTCACGACATTCTCAGGGATATTGTTTCGTGTCAATGCTCGGAAAGACGATAGTCATTGTGAACTCTGCAAAAGTTGCTATTGATATGCTTGAGAAGCACGGTGCGATTTACTCTGATAGACCTCGGATTGAGATGGGCGGTGAACTCGTCGGCTGGGGACCCATTCTTGCCCTCCTTCCCTATGGCGATCGCGTTCGCAATTACAGAAAACTCATCCATCAATCCATTGGAAACCAGGATTTGATGTCAGAGTATCATCCAGCCGGAGAACAGGAAAACGACGATTTTTGAGAAGAGTCTTGGAAAATCCCGATGAACTTGCTGCGCATGTGGGAAAGTGTGTATGACCATCACTTTTCCTGCGTAATTTCTTGTTGAAGGAATCGTTTGCTCAGGAGCGCCAATAGTTTTATTCTGCGTCTTTCGTACGGCTATAAAGTCAAGGAGAAGGATGATCCGTTTGTTGCGACCATCGACAGGGCCGCTGAGCAATTCGCACTTTCTACCGCACCAGGAGTATTTCTAGTGAACCTCATTCCTGCCTGTAAGTTTGATAACAATTTCATATGATTCATTCAATAACACTAGATGCTATCGTAAAACAGTGCGATATATACCTGCATGGCTTCCTGGAGCCGGATTCAAAAAAATTGCGGCTGAGTGGCTCAAAACAACGAACGAAATGGTAGATGCTCCTTATGAATATGTGAAAGAGCAAATGGTTCGTCCTTGTCGAATTAATTTCCTTTAAATATTTCAATCACTGATTTTCATCTTAGGCATCTGGAGGCAACGATATCTCTTTTTCATCTCGGCTACTTGCAGAGCCAGGATTGACTGAAGAAAACGAGTTTGACATCAAATGGTCAGCAGCATCGCTGTATCTTGGCGGCGCAGATACGGTAAGACTTTCCTTGTCGCTCTCCTAATAATCTGATTTCAGGTGCCCTTGTAGACTGTAGCCGCCATCAAGTCATTTTTCTTGGCCATGGTTCTACACCCAGAAGTGTTGCAGAAGGCCCAAGAAGAGCTTGACACTGTCGTTGGAAATGATCGACTTCCGTCTTTTGCAGACCGGCCGAATTTGCCGTATATCAATGCCGTTGTACTTGAGGTATTTCGATGGCATAATATCGGTCCCACTGGTATGTATTCTGTCCCTCCCTGTGGCCTTTCTTAACCGTCCATTATTATTTCTTATAAGGCGTTCCCCATTGTGTTACGGAAGACAATATTTATAATGGTTACTTGATTCCAAAAGGATCTCTTGTCATCGCTAATATTTGGTGAGTGTCGTCCAGCTTGCTAAAAAATTCTCTGTTTTTTTAAGTTTAAATGGCTTAGGAATATGACGCATGACGCGAATGTCTATGCAGACCCATTTGATTTTAAGCCAGAGCGATTCTTGGGAGCGAACCCAGAGCCGGATCCGAAGCTAACTGCTTTTGGATTTGGGAGAAGGTAATTCTTTTCCAATCTTCCTGCCATCGATCCTAGGCTAACAACTACTATGTAGAATTTGTCCTGGTAATACAATTTCTCCAGCACTATTTCTGCACGATCAGCGTCTAACTCGCATATTTTTAGGCAGGGTAATGGCTGATGCTTCTATATTCGTTTCCGTCGCCATGTCGTTGGCGGTTTTCGACATAGCAGCTGAGGAGAAGGATGGCGTGCCTATAAAGCCAGTACATGTGCAACTGACCGGGACAATCAGGTACTTTCTTTTTTCCAGGACCAATGAATATATGGCGGGACTAACTTGGAGAAGCCACCCCCAACCTTTCAGATGTGCCATTACTCCGAGATCAAGCAAAGCCGTAGGATTGATTCTCGATCATCAAGAGACCTAATTTGCAGAAAGAAGGATGGCAGGCATTCAAACGGGTTCGCCAACATACTACTATATATTTGTATTTTTTCAACAATTTATGGGCTTCTAACGCTACATTTGATTATTTGAACGCCTATCGTACAGAGTTTATCGTACATGTAATTTTACAATTTCTGAGATGTCCAATTCAAAGATCGACGTTTGAGCATGGCTCCGACAAGCATATCACCATCGGAGTCATTGTGGCAGGCTTCGTTACCTGCCCCCGATCATCACATTATCAGACACATGCACCGTATACATACGATGCACACTCGGGATTCTGCCCATGCTCTCAAACGCACCATACCGCTCGAGGTCAGACGCCTTGCACAGCGGCCCCGCCGCCTCACGGGCGCCACTCCGATTCCGGGTCGTAGTACCCCTGTACCCGTCGCGCTCGCACGACAGCAGCGAGCTCGCGTCGGAGTTGGGGGCTGGGCGCGAACTGGAGCGTGTGCGGAAGCTCGGGCTCAGCTGCGTGGACGCGCTGTGGGTGTGTGATGGTTGGCTGTGCTTGGAGCTGAAGACGAGGCGGGGGTGATCAGGAAGCGGAAGACGGCGTTGATGACCATGGGGAGGCTGCAGACTGTGAGGGCTATACTGGCCTGCGTAGAGCGACACACGGTGTGAGTAGGTTAAAGAGGAATAGATGGAGAGGTTCTGATTAAAAGTATATATTTTAGGATGAGAACGCCACATACCTCAACTAGAGAAGCGATTAGCGCCCACCCCGTAGGGTCTTAAGATAAAAATACTATGCACTATGGCGACGATACTAGTCGCCATGCAAGTAGAAAAGATCGCTTTGAGCCGGTGCCTCAGTGCATTGTCCTGAATCACGCGAAAGAGGTTCAGAGCGGTAGACAAGATGGCGATGTCCGCAAGAACGGAGACTGTATACATCGAGTCAAAAATAAACGCCTAGTTAGCTTGCTGTCCCGCAGACGCTCGAACAAAGAAATGGCAGCATGAAAACGCACCAATTACATGTAAGATCGCGACCTGTTTGCCAAGCACACAGACCTGACCCTGTTGCGCGGCCGCGTACCGCTGCGGCTCGCATACCCAGAACAATTGCGCCGTCGACACACCCCAGATCAGAGTGAATACGATCACGAGCGCGGATCGGATTAGAACGCGCCCGTTCTTGACGCGGATGATCGTGAAGAGAATCGCTATTCGCGCACACCTGCGTGGGCAGCTCGTTAGCTCACAAGAAAATGTTTGAAATATACAGGCGGTTGGTCACCATGTAGTGGCGCAGGATGTGATTGGCACTAGATATGAGCGGTTGAAGGTGGTGTTGATGTGGCCTATTACCAAGGATGCGCATCAGAATGAGCGATAAACCGTCGTTGAAAGCGGGTGGGATGGCGCACCTCCGAACGATAATATCAGGATCATTTGCGTGATGAGACATAACATGATAATAAGGCGAAGACCTATATACGTGCAGGTGAGTATATTGAGGTACTGGAAAATGGTGAAGATACACACATCGTCTATCCAAAACCATTGCGCCTGATGAATATCCGAAGCAGTGTCACAGCGACGGCGATCGCGGCACATATCGTGGACGTCACTGATTGTTATCAGTGATCAGAATTAGCTGTGTGTTTTGAGAGACGTACATTCAATTTGTAGTGAAGAGACATCGGAAGGCATGGAAAGCGATGGGGAGGACGGGAGGGGGAGTGGGGGGAGAAACCAAGTGACTCATGGTAACATATGGGACAAGAGCTATAAGTATGTCGGTGTATACAATTGCAGTGGGGGCGTGGTCAAGCACGCGGCGGGCTAATCCATAAGTAGGCTGTACTCGGGCAAAGGTACAGCACGTCTACAGCAGAAAAAGCGTATTTCTGTAGAATTAACGTAATTTGTCATCGCACAGCCTGAAGCGAGGTGGGCTCGGGACCTGGAGAGCAAAAGAAGCGATGGGCGCACCGTTAGGATTAGAGATTAGCCCAATCGGTAGCGTCGTTATTGACAATCCGTGACTGAGATGAATGCCGGTATTAAGAATGGGACCCACTTCGCTGTGCGCGGCACAGCACAGTATGTTGCGCTGATAGCACTTGCAAAGAAGCTGCCGCCAACAGAGGTGTGCATGGTGTGCTACCACCCTGGAGCCTTGCTATTCTTGGGTTGGAGAACCAGGACAGATGCCGTCACTCAAAGCAAAGGAAGAATCTGAACACACCTTGTGTATAGGTTATTGGAGAGTGGTAGAGCTTGGGATGTGCAATTGAAATTGTTAGTAGGTTCGAGGATTCAATATTCAAGCTGCAAGCTTCAAAATCAGAATAATGATTTTTTCAAAGCAATTCTGCAGTGCCCGTTTTCCTCGGCCATTTTCAGCTTTCCCGGTGCCCAATTTCGCTTTGTGGGCTGGGGCTGCCAACTTATGCGCGGTGCGAGTCATACGGAATCATACTTGTCGGTGTATTTGCAAGTGAGTTTGGTGTGTGTAATGGACAGACTCAGAAGAGGGACTCTGGCAGCGGTGACGGCGTGGAAACCTAACAGCGCCAAACAAGATTTGCCGGTGTCGTTGCGAGTCGCGAGGGCCGTCGCGGTCTTCCTCAACCTCTTCGCCAACTTTTCGCCACTCAAAAATCCGTCCGGCGAGCGCAGCTGCCCACACCAGCCAAAATGGATCGGAACTGATCAAGCTCGTAACAAGCTGCAGGACACCTTCAGCAACCTCGGTACGTGCGCTCGGGTATCTTTGGAGCAACCTATATTAATGCCACTTAGGCGGAGAGCTGGATATGCCACAGCTCGTGGTGGTACGTGTATTGGGTGCTTCTCGTGTGTCAATTAGATGCGCTGAACGATGAGGCGTGTAGGTGGGCAGTCAGTCATCCGGAAAGTCGAGTGTCCTAGAAACGTGAGCCGTTGCCGAACCTGCTAAGCGGTTGTAGCCCTAATACTCTTTCGTAGCATCGTCGGACGCGATTTCCTCCCGCGTGGTCAGGAATCGTTACAAGGCGCCCACTCGTTCTCCAGCTCATCAACACACCCGAACCAACGGATTCCTCGCCAATTCATACAGAGAATGGGGTCAATTTCTGCACATCGACAAAAAGTTCACCGAATTCAGTGAGATTCGCAAGGAGATTGAGCAGGAGACATTCCGTGTCGCAGGCCAGAATAAGGGCGTGAGCAAGCTACCGATATCGCTGCGGATATACAGCCCCGACGTATGGACCTGACGCTGGTGGATCTACCGGGACTGACAAAGGTGCATATTCTCAAAGTCCTTTCGCGCGCTTTCTGACCTTTACAGATTCCCGTTGGTGATCAACCGAGCGACATCGAACGACAAATCCGAATCTCGTCGTAGACTACATCTCCAAACCCAACAGGTGTGCATTAAGGAGAAGAAACAACCATTCCAATTGCTAACTCCCTTGCAGCGTCATTCTTGCAGTATCTCCTGCCAACGTCGATCTTGCCAACTCTGAATCGCTCAAACTTGCCCGATCCGTCGATTCGCAAGGGCGCCGGACAATTGGTGTCCTTACGAAACTCGATCTCATGGACGCGGGCACCAACGCGCTAGATATCCTCACCGGACGTGTATACCCCCTCAATTGGGCTTCATCGGAATCGTAAATCGCAGCCAGCAAGACATCAATTCAGAAAAGAGCATGGCAGATGCTCTAGAGACCGAGACCGAATTCTTCCGCAACCACCCTGCATACAGGAATATTGCACACAAGAACGGTACAAAATATCTGGCAAAGACTCTGAATCAGGATGTTCGACCTTCTTCTGTATACATTGAGAAACTCAATTTGCTCTACAGGTCTTGATTAATCACATTCGGGATAAGCTCCCAGACATGAAAGCGCGCCTCAACACTCTAATGGGACAAGCACAACAAGAGCTGAACTCGTTCGGAGACTCTGCAATTTTTGGCGACAAGAATCAGGTACGTATCTGCTTTCGATACCCCATCCGTCTTCTCCGCTCATTTATCACAGCAAGGAGGCCTGATTCTCCGTCTGATGACCCAATTTGCACGCGACTTTGTCTCATCCATTGAAGGCACCAAAGTCGATATCTCAACGAAAGAGCTCTCAGGCGGTGCCCGGATATACTATATTTTCAACGACATCTTCGGCCGTGCGCTTGCATCGATTGATGCTACGCATAACCTCGAAAACCAGGATATCCGGACTGCCATTCGTAACTCCACGGGCCCGCGTCCAAGCTTGTTCGTACCCGAACTAGCGTTCGATTTGTTGGTAAAGCCTCAAATTAAGCTCTTGGAAGCACCCAGTTTGCGATGTGTAGAGTTGGTTTATGAGGAGTTGGTCAAGATTTGCCATAATTGCACGAGTGCGGTGCGTAAAATCGTTATTCTACGACATTTGCGAGTTCTGACTTAGGGGCATCAGGAATTGCAACGCTTCCCCCGTCTGCATGCTCAACTAATAGAGGTGGTGTCCGAACTCCTGCGCGAACGCCTCGGCCCAACATCGGAGTACGCTCAGAGCTTGATTGAGATCCAAGCGGCGTACATCAACACGAATCACCCCGCCTTCATCTCGGGCTCCGCCACCGCCGCTCAGCAAAATCAACAACCGCCAAGGGCGCAGATTGCACAAAGAGTGCGCCCAATCACCCTCTCTCATAGATTTATATTGACACAATTGTTTGACCACTAGCCCCAATCAACAGAGCCTATCAACGGCCACAATGCACCAGAAGACGACGAAGATACCCTCTCGGACGACCCCAACGGCCCCGGCTCGCTCTTCCCCCCACGCGAAGGCGGCCGCACCGTTTCCTCTTCATTATACGACCGCTCACGCGGCGCCGCCGCCGGCGCCTCATCCACCACCGCCTCCTCCGCCCTCACCGCCGGCGCCAACGCCAAGCGGTCCTCCTCCAAAACGCGCTCGCAGCGCGCCTCGCACGGCGGCTCCGCGGCGCAGGCCATCGCCACCTCGCGGCCGCCCTCCGCGTTCGACCGCCAGCAGCAGCAGCAGCAGGCCGGTGGCGGCATGGGCATGGGCACGTCGCCGCCCGGCGGCTCCGCGCGCGAGACGTTCCTCAACTACTTCTTCGGCCAGAACGGGCCCGGCCCGATCGCGGGGTCGAGTGTCGAGCGCCATGCGCAGGGTGGGGGGCACCAGCATGGGGTTAATGGTGCGCCGGATGCGCCGATTGTGCCGGTGGGGCGGGATGTGTCCGGGACTGATTCGGGGATGTCGTCAGGGCTTATGGCTGGGAAACGGGGCATTGATGGGAGCAGTGCAGCGTATGATATGAAGAGCCTCGGGAGGCATATCGAGGCTGTGAGTTTTAAACATGTCTTTTCTATTTGGAGGACGTAGACATGATAACTGACATCACATTTGCCATCCCAGGTCCCGCGGATGGCACACAACTAACGATGCGGGAAGAGATGGAGACGCAGCTCATCCGCTCGCTCATCGCGTCCTACTTCAACATTGTGCGCCAGAGCATCCAGGACATCATCCCCAAGGCGATCATGCACTTCCTCGTGAACCACACGGCGCAGCAGGTGCAGAACCGCCTGGTCGCGTCGCTGTATAAGCCCGAGCTGTTCGCGGACATGCTCAACGAGGACGAGGCGCTCGTCGCTGAGCGCACGAGGGTCAAGGCGCTGTTGGATGCGTATAAGGAGGCGTTTAAGACGCTGTCGGATGTTAGTCTGAAGTCTACATAGACTGCTAATGGTTTTGAGTAGGGAGCAGGTAATGCATAGTGGTTAGATTAGACGCAAATATATATGAACACATTTCCATGTCATATCGCTACCCTACGTTCGCTGACTAGTAAGTAGATACACGGTCATTTTTTTCGGTAATGATACCTATGTAATGATTTGTCCCAGATCTGTCCCATACTACATATACGCTTCGGGTAAATCTGCGCCGCATCTTCAAAACCATTAACAACATTATTTAATCTGACCTCATCGGTTTTACGCAAATTGACAGGAGGGAGAGCCTCTCCCTCCGCGGAAATTGGTTGCTCGGGGGCAATCTGCAACATCTAGAACTCAAATCTCAGAGATCTGCAACAAATTGTAAACTATAAACATCTATAAGTCGTGATAATCATTGCAGACATTGAGATCCGGTGCACTACTACAAACATGTACTTATGCGCTACGAACGAGGAAGAAGCATGCACGGATGGGAAGGGGGGGACGGGCTATGGGCCGTGAAGCCTTGCAGGATTAGGGGTGTAACGCCGCTGAATCCCCAAAGCCCACACAATTCCATACGCCAAACCACTTGTCGGTACGGAGAAAGTAAAGACAGTTCGCGAATCACCTAGGGCGCACCGAGCAGACAGAGACGGAGACAAGCAGATGGTAGACAGATAGAGTCTATTCCCCTGCAGAGGGAATATCGGAGGCAGAAGGGTAGCCACAGAAAGCAATCTATGTCGCGGCTTCGGCAGCGGGGGTAGCCGCAGGAGCGTCCGCTGTTGCCGTGGTCGTCGTAGTGGCAGCAGGGCTCGATGTGGATTTGACCGCGACCCACTTCTCCTTCTTCGCCTCGTCGGATGTGGCCTTCTCGTTATCAGGCTCCTCTTCAGAGGTCGCGCTCTCTTCCGTGTCGGCGTCAACACCCGTGCTCGTCTCGGACTCGGAGCTCGCGGTCGACTCGGAAGCCGTGGACTCGGTAGCGGTGGAGGTGGCTGCTGGAGTGGATTCAGTAGACGAAGGGGTGGCGGCGGCAGAAGAATCACTCTTCGCCGTGGCATCGCGGAGCTTTTTGGCTTTAGCGGCTCGCTGCTCTTTCCTCTCCTGTTTCTGTAATAAAATATAGCAATCAGAAACTCGGTTTCGAGCAGTAACTGGGAAAAACATACCTCTTTAGCCTCCTTTTCCTCCTTCTGATTGTGATCAGACGATAGTCAGCAAATGGTCATGAGTGCTGAGAATATCATCAAGTCATTACCTCTTTAGCGTCCTTCTCTTCCTTCTATAGATGGAAAGATGTTAGAATGAAATATGACGATGACGACAATAAAAGAACGAACTTCTTTCTTGGCTGCCTCTTCGGCTTCTTTCTTTTCCTTTGCCTCACGCTACAGGATAATTAAGTTTAGTCAAAGTGGCAAACAGAGTTAGACGGATTGTCAGAAATTCGAACCTCTGCCTTCTCTTTCTTCATCTTCTCACGAGTTTCACGCTCTTGAACGATCCACTCGGCTACTTCGTCAACACACTCGCGCGGACGCGTCTTGTTTTTGAGAAGATAACCTTGCAGAGCCGCAACCTGGAACAAAGGATCAGCGTTAGAAAATCCACGCTCTGCGCCGTAAATTGGAACTTACACTTAGCTCGTCCTCAGGAATGGCCTCGGAAAACTTCTTGGCGAGCTCAGAGATCTCCTCTTCAGTGAGGAGAGGGATGGCATGGGTCGTAACCTTGCGTGGAGGCAGGGGCAAGTTTTGCTGTGAAGGATCTTTGGGAGTTGTCGACGAGTTTGCCTCAGTAGCAGGGGTCGATGGCTTGAAGGGGAAGAAGCATTTGAAGATGCCTTCGGCTTGCCACTTCGTAGCGTGAGTGAAGTTCACCCATACGTCCATACGTCCGGGCCGGCTCAGTGCGGGGTCAAGACGCTCGATGTGATTTGTGGTTGCGAACAGAAGTCTGGAGAGCTAACATCAGAAACGGTTCAAGTGAAGGTACGACATGTTAACGTACCGTCCCTCAGCAGCAGCGACACCATCAAGGCTGTTAAGAAGACCACTTAAGCTCAATGTTGAACCATCGGTAGCCTCGGTCGCTGCGGCGTCCTTGGCGGTTGCTGCTGTGGGAGCACCTGTCGATTTCTCGTCACGAGAGACTGAACGAGTAAACGCCGCATCCAAATCTTCCAAAAGGAGAATGCATCTAACGAATGAAATGTTAAAAATTGACAATTGAATCAATGCGAGTCTCATTAACCTTTGAGGGACATTACCCATTAATGTGGTTAATGTATTATCGCTCATTCTAGAACGCACATGCAAATATTAGATCAAGACTTGATAGCAAAAAAGACAGCTCATACCCTTTCGAGGATAAAGAAACCACATAGATATCCAGGCCAAGCTCTCCGGCGAGCGAGTGGATAAGAGAAGTTTTCCCACTATGAGTTTTGAAAAGACAAATCAAAATCAGCCGATCTGCAGACAATCGTTTAAAACGAAACAAACCTTCCGGGAACACCGTGGAGTAGATACCCTCTCCTGAATGGAATACCTTTACAAATATTCAGTTAATAGATTCAATATTGTTAGATCCGACAATGCACACCTCTTTCCGCATACCTGATGCAAATCATGGTCAGAAGACATATTTGTATTTATAAAAGTGTCACATACCACTCCTCTGAACACAAGAAGTCCTTGCAATCCGCAAGAAGCATGTCTTTGACCCCTGGCTGCAGAACAATGGAACTCATAGGTCTTTTTTGGCGAGCGCCATTCCAACGCCAACAACCATAAGTCCTGGGAAAAGGGGTGAACTTCATTTAGCATGGGGAAAATGGGGGACTGCTTACGTGTCAGCCATGAAAATGTGAACACGATGTTCGGCGTCTTTCTCGTATTCGCGCTTTGCCTCCAACACAAGCTTCTTCAATACATCGTTATTACGAGCGACGACACTTCATTCATGGTTAATACAAAGATGAATGTGATAAAGAACAACATAAGGCTCACCTGATTTTCAGAGAGGAACCATGGTGGTAGTCTTGATACGCCTTCGTTCGTGTAATCTGCATTAATAGACATTAGACAATGAATGAAGCATCTATTAATAGAACTGACGCGAAGCCAGTGACCGCGATAGTAAATGGTGTGCGTAGTATCTAAATAAAATCTCGATATAAGCGTCCCGGAGTGAAATGAGTCACTGCCACTCACCAAGACTAGGCATGAATGCAACTTTGCGCTTTCTTCGGCCGTGAACTAATGTTTCATCTTCATCTTCCTCCTCCTCCAAATCTCCAGTGGTCGACTGCGTAATGCCAGTACGGTTGACCGAGCGCGTTGTGATCTCGAACTCTCGACTCCTGCCCCATGATGGTTGCTAATTGAAAGTTGAGGCATTAGCGCCGACATGGTGACAAATTGAAAGCTCTTACTTTAGCTAGCCAATGCATCAACCTACAACAAAGGCAGATGAGTCATAGTAGGATAACGATATGGGAAGGTTATACCAATCATAAGGGTAGTCATCTTGACTGAAATGGGCGGTGAGGAAGAAGGCTTTACGATTACTGTCAATAGAGCCCAATGATGGTCATTGAGAAAGAGGCGTACAGTCAACGAAGCCATTCCAGGCAGAAACTGATGCTCGACGGGCTGTCTCAACGGTACCACCAATGACGACCAATTTCTAAAACGTACGATTTAGGAAGATAATTCAGAAAGAAGGAATAAGAACAGGAGCTCACAAGTGTATCTTGTATAGCCCCAGTGCTCATTCCCAAGGGGGACAGCATATTCTTGATTGCGTCCATGATGGTGAGTGAGGATAAAGAGAGAGAGAGAGGAGGGCGCGAAGAGGACGCAGAGGCGCAGCCCTTATATGGTTCTAATATTGCCTCGTGTCAATGTAAGATTCATCCAGGGTAACGCCAACCTACAAGGAGAATGACCGCGGTTCTGTCCCTTGGTCCCGATGAGAATATATTGACCGTGCGATCTCATATTACCAGATCAGACACACAGCCCACATAACCTCAGTCACGATTGCGATACTATCTATATTCCGTCGTTTCTTGAGCAAGTCCACTTTCATTGATACAAAGTTATACGCACTCTGCTTCTTGTATGTACCGCCTACAAAGAGGAATTTTCTCGACACAAATCTGAAGGCGTGGCGTTGATAAATTATGAGTTACTCTGCGGTTAGGAGCGGCTAGTCCACTCTGATGGCCCTATTTCCAAACGGGGCTTATGCTGCGTTACGATATCGCCGCATTTTGGGGCGGAGCCTGTGCTAACATCGAGTCAGCGATACGCTGCGATACGCAGGTTTCTTTTGAGCGAATCATTACCAGTCAGGCCGAATTGAACATGTAAAAAATACTGGCGAACTTGAAATTCGAAGGAAACACTTGCTACTTGCTTCATCTTGGGGGCCGTCAGTTCGCATTTGAGCAGAGAGACTAGTGAGCACACCCGGTCACACCTGCCGGGAGGTTTTCAGTGTCACATTTGCGGGAAAAATCAGTCCTATTCCGATTGGAAAGTCGAAACCCCATATGTGCAATTTACGCGCCCAGATCTTGGCCACATGCCATACATCATTGATCTTCAAAACCTGCAGAGCTTGAGAAGAGTCGCGTTCGTACTCCTATCATGTTGTCTTTTCAGCAATCCACAGCATATGCCACAACCGCAATCCAAAGGAGTCATAATCCACTCACTTTGAGGTAAATCCCAAGATCCTCAGGTCTCGGGACTCGGGTCGGCGATAGCTTGAGGGTAATGCTGTCGACCCTCGAAAGCCTGGGAAAAGGAACGGAGACGAAGGCCGAGTCATAAAAATATGCGAACAATGGTCCCTTCCAAAAAGATGTCAAGCTTTGCTGTGTTCAACATCAATGAAGGGCAAGTTCTGGGCATACATTATATCAAGCAAGGCGCTCCTTGACGTGTACGGTGTACCCACCAGCGACGTGCATGGAGAATTTCTTCGAGTCGGCCGATAAACGTAATTAGTAAACAAGAAGCGATATTTACTTCCCCATTGAGGGCCTCGTATACGTTGGGCAGGGAGGATTGAGCCTCGTTGAAGAACACGCTACAAGATGAGCTCGAATATCTGTGTTTTTCGGTCCGTACGTTCGATATAATCCCAAAGCCGAATTTGCAACTGAGGATTGCCAAATGGTGTGCATTGCGTCATTAAGATTCCAAATACGCGGATACACGTCCAAAACCGTACTTACCGGTGGAAGTAGATAATTATACCTCGCAAGTCAAAAAGACAGAACGATGACTGGCTGACTGACTGTGCATCATCATATGATGCTGGTATGTACTTGCATTTCAGAACACTTGTTAGTCAAGACACATCATCGGTGTCATAGCCACTTGACACAGCTTCGGCGCTTTTCAGACTTAAGTGCTGAGAGTACGGATGTTGAATAAATAAGAAGACTCACATAAGCATTCGCCTCCGGCAGACAATTGATATGTTATTCAACCGATAAATTCCTCCGCCAAACCGGCGTCTCTCCGCCTGTGCCATGACTACCAAGCGCCTTGGAATATTGGAAACACATCGAAATAGAGCGCAGCCGCGTGACATTCGCTCTAGAAGAGAATAGTTCATTCGAGACCTTTGACCCGAAATACCCGCCAGCAAAAGAGGTGGAGGTGATATTTCAGACTGCGAGCAGCCCGGCACCTTTGCTGCAAAAGCGCCCAACGAAGCCTATCTGAGCAAATAGCAAATAGGTGAATCAATAGATGCTTATCATTTGAAATCCAGACAACCACCTCCAAATCTTGCAGCATGGCGTTCCCCGAGTCGGGGGAAGTAAATGTTTTTTGTGTTGTGAACGAATTCGATGGTCGTACCTTCGATTCCAGGACCCGATGCCCAGAAAGGCATGATCATTAAATGATAAACTGATTAGCGCCCAGGTTACGATCGATAGATCATCTGACGATGCCAAAGTTTACTGAGAATGCCTTCCTGGAATGAAGAAGTGCCCATTTAGAGCTGAAAGATTGAAATGGACCAGCGAGAACTTCATAGAGTAAGGCAGCTGATCTGAAAGCATAGATGCTGCCACTGAACAATGTGATCTTCATTATCAGAATAATTGGATTGCGGAGTAATTGGGAATCTGAAGTGGGATTTGAACACGATACGAATAATTATCGATGGACGTGACGGAGAGAAATAGAGAAACGCACATGTTCATAGAAAGATCTAGCGTTAACTAGATCTACATCTGATATACGAATGAATACGCGCCAGTTGCCAGGTATCATCTCTGACGACACACATATGCTTTAGGGTTTAAATTCCGGTATCAATGCCTACACACGTTGATCAGCATTCCATTATTTCGACCAAACAAGAACTTCGCACACAAAAGCGACATCGCAGTGACAGCCAGACAAAAGCCACAGAGCCACTATTGCGGAAAATCAAATGGCGGAAATAGAGAGGGTACAGTGGCGTGCGAGTCTGCATCAAAATGAGTGAAGAAATTGCCTTTTCTCCTTCGACCAGAGAGGGCCTGTGAAAATCGAATTGTGCGTCGCCTGCTAGGTGGGCCGTTGCTCCGTGCCGGATAGAAAAAGCGGGTTCATAAAACAAAACGTGTAGATTCGCATCATCAATGAAGTGTGTAGAAAGTGTAGTTCTTGACATTGTGTGCGATTGAACAGCCGAGCCTAGACGATACGTTTGCCCGAGTCATCTCCGCTTTGCAAAGTTTGAATATTTTACGTGTCCGCTGAACTTTACAGCACCTCCGGCAGAGGTGCAGAGACATGGCTTTGGCGGGAAAGACAAGAAGAACATGATGCCACTGGCGTAATCGGCAGTAATAGTAATTGCAGTTGAAGACTATGCGGCACAGGAAGCATGTGGTTCGCCGAGGGCCTGGTCCATTTTTTGTGGGTTAGAGACAAAACAGAACATCAAGATTTGAGCAAAAGCTTTGTACTGCATGTCTGAGTGTCAGAGGGATAATTTCCTTCCCAGATGCGGGGCATCTGTGAACGAGTCCAATCAGACAGTTCATCAAGTCCGACGGCATGATGGCGATTCAGTTGATAGTATTAGTATCATGCCGCCCAAGATGAGAGAACCATATTCCAATCAACCTATGGATCTTATAGCGGAAGATTCCAGAGAGCATGCTTGATAGATCAAAGGGAAGCGAATCCACAGCCGATGAGCATCACGGTGTCGTCCAAGTCGGACCAAGAAGCAAGGTGAGGTGGAAAGGCAAAATACCAGCAAATTCGAACACACCATAGTATCTGCACAACAGCGCCCAGTTCCAATAAGAGAAATGAAGTGCATTCAGTTCCAGGCGTGAAAAAAATCTGTTTCCCACTTCTTGGAAAGCAGTGCAGTGGATGATCGATGGTTAACCTATGCCCATCGGAGGCGAAACACGCCTTCATCTCGCCCAAGGACAATTCTGAATCCCATTGGGGTCGTTATTAGCGTATCCGATGGTTTTTTGACGCGGTTTAGGAGGGGCGATGAGTGAGATGGTGGGTGTTGAGATGGAAAACGAGTGAGTTACGTAACGCGAAAAACAATGTTCGTCACAACGCATATTTCCCCAATATTTCCCCGTGCGATATCCAGATTCCCTAAAAGTGTACATAAGGCCTGTTTTCAACTAGTCACGACAAAAGAGGTGGCTAAAAGCCATTATAGAGCTGACTTTGAGGACTATATAATATCGCTGATGCGGGCGTGCATGATTCAGGGAATTTGGGGTTACAAGAAAGCTGTGATTTTTCATTCACATGTTAGCGCAAGTGGTTTGCAGATGGTCAGCGTTCTTGAATATCTGATACATCCGAGGACATGTTTGCGGGCCTATTCAAAAACGACGTGCTGCGGTCGTGCGTGCTTTATGATCAAAACGAAAGGCGCAAAAGCCACCAGTCTTCTTGCTCTTTGCGCATTGATAGTTGACTATCGAGAATCCGCGTTGCATTGCGTTGTATTGCGTCAACGAATTAATGTGTAGCTATGAATACAAAGTGTTTCGAATCGTACAAATCTACCTGCAAAAAAAATAGCAACGTTAGTGAAATACTATGCACTGGAAAATTGAATCTTGCCTAATCATAATCGTAGTCCAATGTGTCCATGAATCCTTAATCGATTCTGGGTAATAGCCCGCCCATTTCCATCTCTTCTACTTGCAGGTCCTCCGGCCGCACAGGCATGACGCTGAGTCCTTCCGACATTTCGCGTTTTACGCATAGTTGCTCCGCGACTATGATGGTTAACACAGCGCCGCCGATAAGAACAATCCAGAAGAATAAGGATGTCGGAATTGCCGCAGAGTAATACGTCGTTAGCACGAGATGGATGAAAACAAGCGTCAGCGCGAAATCGAGAATTAGCCGTGGTCGTCGAACGAGTTTGTAAAGGTAGTAGATACTATTTGGAAAGGTCAATATAGTGCGGATGGACAAAGATGAGCGGAACTCACTCCGCAGAACACGCCACTATCCAACAGAAAGCAATAATCCAGGCTCGGCGGGGGTCTAAACTCCCGTCCCATTGGTCATCCTTCCACCCGTATCCAATTTTCTTGCCTTCGCTCCAAGCCCACCATTTCTCTCCTATAGGCATGCCTATCACCGTTGGCCGGCCAGCCATTTGGCGCCAGTCCATAATCATCCCTGGAGGTCGTGTTCAGACGCCGATGACGAACAATGGGAAATATGGACGCACCGACGTTCGCTGCCCCTCCTTCATACTTAAGTGATGACGGTTCTGCAAAAGCGGCCAATAGAGGAGGAATAATGACAGATAAGGTTAAATAGTGTAGCGTCTGCATTGAAAAGATCTACAAAACCTGATGTCAACATCGCGGAACAGTCAAGAACTAAGGCTGCAAACCTGAGATAGAAGAAGAATGGGGTCCCAATTGGACAACGTCGTCTTGTTAGGCGCCATTCAGGTATATGCTTGTGGTTTCAGCAGCCAGTGCTTAACGTGTTTCCATGAACGAATACGATTGGAATACGAGGAGGCGGAACGAGGTTGAAATGCAAGCAACGCAGGCGGGCCTGGCGGGGCAGTGCTTACCGCCATCAAGTTTGGGTTAGGGTTTATATATGGGCGCAAGACGCGGTTGTCCCATGTCAAGTCCTCACCGGCCTCACCTCTTCCTTCTGTTCTGCTTTCTTGCTTTCCAGGTCTTGTTACTGTCTATCTCGGCTTACTATGAATCTACCGGGCGATGCGCCCTACTCAGACCGCGCAGAAGGTCCCTCGGGCGCTCCAGAAATGACACAGGCGAACAAACATGGCCTGGTGGACCCCTTGATCATTCGCCCGAGCGTTTATTACGGCGAAGGACCGTTTGACCCTCCAAGTTCAGAATCAGACGACGAGGACGGACCAGCAGTTAGGAATAGCATGGAGGACGACGCAGAGAGCTTTTCACTGCTCAGTGGTCGCCCAACATTGCCCACATCGCCTGGGAGGGCAGAAAGAGGAGAACCAAGTCCGCATCGGAGCCCTGTTACATCCAAGGTTCGTTGCCAACATTGTTCATCCAGGCTGAACTTTGTAAACATTACTTTTACAGAAAAATACCTCTGTGCGTTTGCTTGCCATCCTCCTCGTCTCTTTAGTGTTGTTGGCTACCCTCATTGGCGTCCTCGCTGGCTTCGCGTACTCTGGAACCTCGTTTCGTTCGCCTGGCCAGCAACGCATTACGATGGATCATGTATTTAACGGTACATTTTGGGCTCGGCGACCTGACTTGAATTGGGTCGCAGAAGGTAATGCACACTACATTGTAGGCAACTATAATCTAATAAATATCGTTACCACAGCTGGAGATGGCGTATTTTCGCTTTCGGAAGATGGTTATATTAAACTTGTGGATCTTAAGTCAAATGTCACAACAAATCTCGTTTCTATCGAGAATGTAAAAGATGTGCGTTTCCAGAATTTTTGTCATGTTACTTGGAATGTTTCCTCAATCTTTCCCATAGGAAAACGGAAATGCATTATTTTTTTCGGAATGGAAACTTTCTGATGATATGAAATATCTACTCGTCAAGGCTGATTACAGAAAGGTATGCAATTTCAAGTGTCGTTTGATGATACATCAAACTGAGTACACACAGCAATGGCGTTGGTCCAGTTATGGCAATTACTACGTACACAACATCGGGCAGAAGATAACATACCCTATTATACCCCCTTCTTCCCCGTCTAAGACTGCGTATGCAACATGGTCACCAACAGGAAATGCTATTGCCTTTGTTACCGACAACGATCTCTACGTGCTACCCTCTGCCGAGTATGTGCTCTTTCCTAATTTTTATTTGAATGGTTTTATAATGGCGTGATACAGGCCGAACACAAGCCCTATCCGCGTTACTAGCTCAGGCAACGCTTCTCTCTTCCATGGTGTTCCAGACTGGGTCTATGAAGAGGAGATCTTCGGAGCAAACTATGCTCTATGGTGGTCGCCCGATTCAGCCAAAATTGCCTTCCTCGCGTTCGATGAAACTGCTGTGCCTGAGTTCACATTCCCGATCTACAACCCAACGGATGACTCGAACGCCGTCATCCCATACACAACGGATGTTGTGATGAAGTATCCCAAACCAGGATATAACAACCCCCTCGTCTCGGTCCATATCTTTGACCTTGCTGGGTTCTTGGAGGACGACGCCGCTGTAGGATTGCCTGCCGATGAGGAGACTCTCACTCTCAATTGGGATAACCGCCATCCTATCAACGACAGCATTATTTCCGAGATCGCTTGGGTTGGCAACACGTCATTGATTCTGAAAGAGGTCAACCGGAACGCAGACGATGGGAGCGTCGTCTTGTTCGACTTGAGCGAGGAGAACTTTATGGCGCGCGCGCAGGGCAAGGTCGTCAGGAAGCTCGGAAAGAACGGCGAGCAGGGCGACGATGGCTGGATTGATCATGTTCGCGCATCTTCATTTCGTTCTGCCCGTTGTGTTCTAATACTCTGTTGGCGGTTTAGGACCAATACATATACCCCGTGCCCGCAAGTGTGACGGCATTCGCGGGCACCGATGCCTACCTGGATATTGTGCCTACACCAGAAGGATACAACCACATCGCCTTGTTCAGCCCCGCAGACTCTAGCACCCCTCGCTTCCTCACGTCGGGCGAATGGGAGGTGACTGGTGGGATATCTGGTGTTGATGTAGCAAAAGGATTGGTGTAAGTCCACATTGCACCCTGTCCAAATAAGCAGACTCTTGATGACGTCAATCTTACATCCACAGATATTTCACTGCAGCCACACCTTCCACGGAGCGACACGTCTATTCCGTTCCGATACCAACTACAAGCGACGCGAAAGCCGTGGCGCCTAAATCCCTGACGGACACCACGAAGCCGGGATACTACTCGACGCGATTCTCGCCTGGTGCTGCATTCTACGTTCTAAATTATCACGGGCCAAGTGTGCCATGGACGAAGGTTGTCCATGCCGACAAGCCCGGTGAGTCTGCCGCGCGTTTTCCAAGGGTGCTTGAGCCCTCGTTATTGCCTGCTTCGTTTGCGTACTCTTCCCTAATCTTCTAAGGTCTTTTCTTGGCTCGCCAAAACCTTGCTGACCCTGGCTCTCCATTTACCTGTTTTGTAGAGCTGGACTACGTTCTTGAGAAGAACGAAGGCCTGGCCAATGTCACGGAACAATACGAAGCCGCGACGGTGCTATATTCGACGCTCGTGAATGACGGTTTCGGTGGGTCGTCCGTCCAGTATTATTGTTGGCTGCGATGCAGCCAATAAAAGATGGCGAGGCTGACCCGCTCCTGCCTCCGCGGCCTTGACCGCTGATAGAACTAAACGTAAAGGAAATCAGGCCGCCTCGGATGGACGACTCTGGACGCACGAAGTACCCCGTCCTGTTCCGTGTGTACGTAGCTGTTCAGTTCAGCTTGACCCTTCGCGCTGTGCTGATTTATCCACTCGGTTTTCTCTTACCTCACCATCTCGGACTTCCTTGGGCGTCTTTTCATCATGGCCTTGTTCGTGGTTCTTGGGCTGTTCATCTCCACCCTTATCGGCTGAATACATGGCGCTGTCGCCCGCTAATGAACAATCATCACACAATAAACTCACTCGGTGTTATCGTACCAACGACCCACCTCTCGCGCTCGGAATTCCGTGGCGCTCTTCGCGATTTGCCTCTCAACTTCGGCTTTGAACTCATTTTATACCTGCTCCTATCGCGGACCGTGGCCACATCATCACCACCCGGCACTGCCTGTACATCCATTCGCTCGCATGACCTGACCGTCGGGTACTATCTACCTCTTCGTGCACCTTTTTCTCCGATTAATAACCGCGCGTTCACACCGCGCCAACCCAACCCAACCGCCTTCTCATGTTTTGACTGGCTGCTTTCCGTGTTTCCGTGTTCTGTCTTCCTTCTTCTTCTTTCTTCTTTCTCGCGCGCCTCCGATTTTGGCAATGCAATGTCCCTCTCTAGTTACGGCGGGCCGGGCAGCCAGATGGTCGACGTGCGGTTCTCGCGCGACTGGCACGACTTCCTGGCGTGCGGCAAGCAGTACATCACGGTGACGGTCGACGGGCGGGGGACGGGGTTCAAGGGGCGCAAGCTAAGGAACACGGTCAAGGGCAACCTGGGCTTTTATGAGACGCTGGACCAGATCGCGGCGGCGAAGTGAGTGCTGTTTTTTGTTTTGGGTTTGGGTTTGGTATCGTCGTGTTTTGGGTGGTTTGGTGCTGAGGCGGTGTGCGTGGGATGTGGGGCGGCTTCTCGTTCTTGCATTTTACCTTTTTGCCCGTGGGTGTGTGAGGGATGTTTTCACTTCTGTTTATTTTGGTGCGGCGATCCTTTTTTTGGGCCTTTGCTTTGGTTCGGCGGTGATTCCATTCTGCCGCCCTTCTGTCTGTCTGTCTGGCCGACTATCTGCGTCTGCGCATCTCGCGTTATTTGTGGTAGGGGGTCTGGACTCGCTCGGGCATGGCGTTGCTTGCAGATGTACAAGCAGATAGACTTATTGCATCTGGGATATCTGGTACATGGTACGCCGTGCACCACCTGGTTGACATCTCCAGGTGCGCGGGGCGGTCGCGACATAGTGTGGGATGCTTCGGTCTGGGATGCGCGTAAATCCGCCCGCAGACGCACAGCGGGTCGGGTTGGGTGAGCGTGCGTGCGTGCGCGCTTGGACTGCAGTTCTGCCTCCTCGCCACTGTGACAGTGTTAAGGGACTGCACCCGTCCAGTTGTGGACGCATCAGGTGCTGGCGTTTATTCTCGGTTGGCGGAGTGGGGAAAGGTGCCGTAAGGCGTGCGGGGTCCAGGCGTGTCGCTGGTTGGGTGCCTTTTTTAGATGGCGGGCGCGCGCTGTGGTTGGCTAGGCATCTACCCCGGTTCGGATCCGTCCTATTCGCGTCGGGGGTGTGGTTTGGTATTTACTGCGCAGGCGAACCGAGCTGCAGATGCAACACAGCCTTTGTTTGCTCCTCCTTCCTTTCTTCCGTGTCTCTGCAGCCGTGTTTTTGCCCATGAGCTGCTGGTGATCTGTTCTGGATTCTGTGTTGCCGGTTTTTGTTTTTCCAAAATACATATGCGGCGTGTTTATCCGTTGTTGGATCTGATTGGTCGCGGGTGCTAACAGTTAACTCCCCTTGCATCGCAGAGTCTGGGCCAAGAAACCATACGTCGATCAAAGAAGGATAGGGATATGGGGATGGGTGCGTCGGTTTACTTTGTTGCTCTCAGTTCTCCACTCCTCGGGCGAGTGGATGTGAATGTGTCTAACGGACTTTTTGGTTTCTCTAGTCTTACGGTGGATTTATGAGCTCCAAGGTGGTTGAAGCGAATGCGAAAATCCATTCGCTGGCAATGGCAGTCGCGGTAAGCCTAGCCCTTTTCTCCCAAGTCACGCGCCGCGCGATCGTATGCCAACTCTCCGATTGTCTTTTGTTTTCTGGATGCAGCCTGTGACGAGCTGGCGGCTATACGGTAGGTGGTCTCGAACGCTGCTGCGTGCGGTGCTGATGGGCGATGGCTGACTGACACGGGCTGGAAATAGACTCGATATACACGGAGCGGTACATGAACCTGCCGAGTCTGAACGCGGGCGGCTACGTGAACGCGTCGATCTCGGACGTGGCGGGGTTCAAGGACGTGGACTTCCTGCTGGCGCACGGGAGCGGGGACGACAACGTGCACTACGCGAACTCGGCGCACCTGCTGGACATGTTCACGCGGGGGCGGATCCGCAACTTCCGGTTCAGGATGTTCACGGACAGGTGAGTGGGGACGGTCAGCCAATGGGGGCGCGCGCATGCTGACTGGCTCGCAGCGACCACAGCATCAGCCGGCGGGGGGCGCAGCGGGAGATCTACGAGTATCTGACGGGGTTCGTGGGGGAGAAATGGGGCAAGGGAGGGCGGCGGATGTAGCGAGAGCGTGGGCCTGGACTGGCTGGGCCTAGACGGGGGTCTGTTTCCAGGCGAACCAGGGGCCCAGAGCTGAGCCGGCACGGGGGGTGTAGGAAATGTCGATAGTATATATCTGCCCAGCTCTGTCTAGCACCCAATGCCACTCCCCATGCCTGCCATGACCTGCTGCTCCTCGTCGTCCGCCACAGCGAGCACCCATGCCCCCCAGCGCCCCCGCGGCCTGTGGAGGGCCCGGGCAACCGCCGCGCCGCGTCCGGCCAATCACGCCCCTGAGAAAAGTCACCCGTCCCAGAAGCGGGACCAGCCCCTGGCAGCCTGCTCCCACCACCACCACCACCTCGCCGACCTCCTCGACCCCCTCGACGACGCCCCCTCCGCCTACGACTCCGACTCCAGCGCCGGCTCCCGCAAGCGCCGCCGCCTCGCCTCCGACACCCCGCCCACCTCCGACGACGAGGTCCAGTACTGGGACTACTCGCGCCAGTGCAGCCCCCACCCCGAGCGCCTCAGCAAGTGGATCACCCGCTCCAAGATCATGGACACCACCACCACCGCCGGGCCCGGCGTCGCGCCGCCCGCCGCAGACCGCGCCACCTGCGACCAGGAGGACTGGGAGGACCTGAAGGAGCTCTTCGCGAAGGCTGCCGAGATCTACGAGAGTGAGTCCCCCGATCCGCCCCCGCGCGCCCGCGCCGCCCCGCGGTGTGTCTGTTGCTGACGGTCTGTGCTGCAGATCAGCGCCCGGACGAGGCGATCCTGCTGCTGCGCGGGGTGATCCACGAGTGCCACCGGTTCATGCGGCTGTACTACGACCCCTCGATTGTGTATGCCGCGCCCGCGCTGCCCGACCCGCCGAAGGCCAACCCGCAGACCCCGCCTGAGCAGCGCCTGATCCGCGACTGGTTCGCCGACCGCCCCCCACTGTATCCCCCACAGAGCGAGAAGGAGCGTCTGGCAAAGGCGCGGAGTCTGACGAAGGTAGTGGAAGCCCCCAAAAAATGGTGCGCACGATCCCCCATACCCAGCTCACCACCCATGACTAACCTTCTGTGGCCTGCAGCAAATGCAAAGACCTGTCGAGCGCGTTCTACACCATCCTCGGCACGACCCTGTTCTTCTTCGGGAACCTGATCGACCAGGACCCGACCCTGGCAGCGGAAGGCGAGCCGAGCACGCCCGTCCCGTACTGGCTCTCCGCCGTCGACGTCTTCGAGATCGGCGAGAACCTGCCCGTGCGCACGAGCGGCCGCGGCTGCCCCAACGCGCCGGAGGACTGGCGCATGGCCGTCGTCTGGGGGCGCACCCTCGTGGCCCTCACCCACGAAGCCCTTGCGCGGCAGAAGGACGCGGAGGGCAGACCCGCGGTGCCCCCGGACCTCGACCCGATGGCGAAAATCACCGCCGCGTACTCCTTCGCCATGCCTTCCGGGCCCTTCGGGCCCCCGATGGGCGGCGTGCCGCTGAGCAAGGCCGGGACGCCCGACGAGCCCGCGTGGCCGCCCGGGTCGCCCTTCGCGCTCATCGTCGAGCGGCGGCTGCCGCGCACGGGCCGCATGTCGCTCGCGAACACGACGCCCGACGAGCTGATGCTCATCGCGAAGGACCAGTTCTCGCGCGGCATCTTCCACATGCCGCACCCCTTGCACCACGCGCAGCGCGCGCGCAAGTTCGCACCGCCGACGAAGGAGCTGCCGACCGTGTTCACATGCACGCCCCCGCTCACCGCGTACTACTCTGCCGCCGCTGCGGCCACCGCGGCCCCGGACGCAGGCAGCGGTGGACCCACCGCCACGGCCGCGCAGGCGGACCCGGAGCCCGAGGCGGACGCGCCCGCCGCAGAGCCCTCGGCGCTCCTCCCAGGCGAGACGTTCTCGCGCGCGAAGGAGCTCTTCACGATCGCCTCGGAGGTGCTCGACGTCGCGGAGCGCTTCCCCTCCCCCAGCGCGCGCGCCTCGCTCGCGGGCTTCGCGGACGGCGTGCTCTCGCAGATGAAGATGGAGGCGAACACGGAGCACGCGGCGGCGTACGGCGCGTGGGCGGGGGCCGGCGCGATCGTGCTCGCGCGCGGGCGCGCGAACCTCGTGATCGGCGCGGCGAAGGCGGAGGAGATCGAGGGCCGGCTGGAGGCGGCAGAGGAGGACGAGGCGGTGTGGGCGTGCGACGAGGCGCTGGACGGGCGCGAGGCGCTCGGCGTGGCGGTCGTGTATCTGGAGAAGGCGCGCGAGGCGCTCGTGGCGAAGAAGGAGGAGGAGGCGCGGGAAAGGGAGATTGAGAGGAACGGCGCTGCTGCGGGGCCGTCGCCGGAGGACGACGACGATGACGAGCTGGTCATGGTCGAGAGCGCGTCCGAAAACAGCTCGGACGACGAGGACGAGGACGTCATGGACACCAGCGCCGCGCCGGATGCGGGGGTGCGCGGCGGCGCGCCCGCGGAGGCGTCGACGGAGGACACGATCGCGGAGATCGGGACGATGCTCGCGGAGGCGCTGATCACGCTCGCGAACCTGACGCAGGACGCGAAGGAGCGCGAGGCGCTCTACGCGCAGGCGCAGCGGGAGAGCGGGGACGCGATCATGCTGGATGAGGAGAGCGATGAGGACCGCATGGATGTCTGAGTGCGGGAGTTCTGCTCTTCGTCTCTTTTTTTCTTCTTTTTTTCTTTTTTCTTGTTTGTTTTCTTATCTTTAATCTCTGCAGTCTTTTTCTTGGCATCTTTGGGCACTCGCTCTGTGTACTTGTATGTATGAATTGCGCCACACCTCCACACACTCTCATCACAACCACACTTTGTATACCACCACCCAGCTATGTACTTACGAAACGCAAAATGCACTGCGATCGCGGTGAAATATAGACCTTTTCATATCGTGTATTATATCGGAGGCGAAATGACTTTGTTATCATTTTTTGGAGTTTGACGCAGGCGGAGGTTATCAATCGTGCCCTTTAGCGCCCATCCTTGGATTGGTTGGCGGTTCTCGAATTCTTGAGGGCAACGCAATGACTCAAAAAAAATTCTATCCTTTGTCTCTATACCCAAACCCCGAACTAAAACTTGAACGGCCTAGCCATAGCTGCAGTCTGGACAGTCCTAGCCCGCCGATTGCAAATGTCACAAGCGCAATTTGACACGGCCCGAATTCCAAAATGAAAGTGGGCTCAACCGCTGCGGCCAGCAGACGTTTCTTCGTCACGAACACGCAAAGGCTTGTGGCGCACAGTCGAATCGAAACACCAAGGATTCGCGCCCCGCTGTGAACGCCGTGGCAGCGCGCGAGCGCTGGCATTGGCTGGAGGATCCAGTGGCTCTCTGTGTGGCAGCGGGTGCTCGCCGTGCTGCCATTCGCGCCCTAGCGTCCCGAAGGGCTCAAGTCTTGACACTTTTGTTCAGTGGTCCAGTTCAGGCTAACTCAGGGCTCCAGCAGGGCGATTGGCTCTCTGTATATACCGAGTCTCTGATATCCATTCAAACGATCCGCCTATCCTGCCTGGGAGCAGACCAACGTGCCCCGCTTGTCGTTATCAAAGCGCGTTTGATGGAGGTAAGGAGCTTGTCAAGGCCTTATTCTCATGAGTACGACATGCCTGAACGCTTTTGTGTAGTGCATACGCTCGCTAATTCGAAGGCCCATGCGGAAGCCTGCTGCATTACATATTGAATAACGCCAGGAAAGCGCCATACTTTGGAAGGACGATAGAAAGGTGCGCATGCACCGCGCTGCCCGCATCGGACCGGTGTCATGGGCGCCTCGGGGATTCACACCAAATTCACACAGGATTGGGTGAAGCGTCTAAGCGACCGAGGTCTAGACCGCGATTCGTCCTACGCGCGAGCTGAGTCGTCGCGGGATCCGAGTTAGATGCGGCAGCCAATAACCAATCGGATGTGGGACCCAATGGTCAATGCGAGCCTGTGTGCGAGCCAAGTGCGAGCCCCAGCTTCAAGGTATATCTTTAGCGCCGATAAAGAATGCGGTCTGCTCCATGCTCCAAGTTGTCGAGCCTTTCGCGGGAGTGGGATGTTTCTCCTTGGCGTGTGATTGGACTCCTCCCTGTTAGTTGACGTTGATTCCCTGATTTTACATCTATGCTGATCATTATCACCTTAGATGGTCAATGAAAGCATCAGCGCTCAGCTCACAACTTAGACACTCTGGCACTTGCCATGGTTCGCTCTGCAAGGAGAGAGCGTCGCACACAACACAAATGCAACTATGTCAGGCTTTGATATTGATATAGTTAGCCACGCTGCTCAGGAGGCGGCGTTTGATGAATCAAGGTAATTATCTGCGTCGCAAACGTCGAGTCTCGACCCATCGCGGAAGGGGAACCCCGTCTACGCGAACTGGGTGTTCATTCTCACGTATATTTATTATTCCAAACTATGAGGCCAACGCAGGTGTTGAAAACATAGCACCTATCAGCTGTAATTAGCCTCTTTTGAATTATATATAGTATAATTTACCCATATATCAAGCACATCGCACCTCTTGCGGTGTTGCTCCGGGTCCACACGCGCAGAAGTCGGTGTACCGAAGTGCATATTTCTGATGCATCGGACATACGCAGTCACTCAACATAAAGATCTGTAAGCGCCACAGATAATCCCAATCCCAAGCCTGCCACTTCGGCGCGCCTGTTAGGAAATGCCGTACTCTTCAAAATGTTCCTAACTTACATACAGACGACTCAAACCGTATTTTCCAAATTCAATTGACACTCTTCCACCTGGCTCGTTTTCATCTGCTGCACATCATAAATCAGAGGTCAGACAGGCATCCTAAATTAAATAATCCAGAACATGCAAATGTCATATGTGTGTCGACGCCGCTCACGAGAACAATTCAATCAAGTTTTGACATCTAAGAACATGCCAAAACTTCAGACACGGGCGATGGAAAACTACGTAGAGTCATAGCGAGCGTCATCGCTTTTTTACAGCGGTCTAGAATCGAGAAGACAACAAATAGCACAAGTACGTACGTAGGTTGTACGTAGGCGCTCTAAGTATAAGTGTACATATTGTTAGCACTGGTCACTTTAAAGTAATACGCATAAACGCATTTCCAACCCGTCGATGCGAAATAAGATTCAGCGTTTGCCGTTGGTCACTGGTGTTGGAATGCGCGTGTCAGTGTGCATCGTGCATATTGCCCAAATATTGATGAGTATGCAGTCTACTAAAGTATGTATCTAATTCACCGATACTCTAAGCCTTCTCGACTTACCACCGTAACGCTCGAGAATCTATTATGGTCTGTAATCTCTCTATTTGCCATTCATGTTCCCGGCGGACTTCCTTTCGTGAAGCGTGTCGTGCGCATGGTCGTATCTTCATACCTTCTGTCTGTGTCTTCTACCTTCTATCTTCCATCCGTTTCCCGTCTTCTATTTTACAGATCGACCGTCCATCCATTCCGTTCGTTGTCGATCACAATGTCCAGCAGCCAGGCCAGCCAGCTCTAGAATTTAACCCGAGTCGTTCGATCGTTATTTCGTCTCCTTTCATGAAAGCATATGCACGACAGCTTCGAACGTTGCGAATGTCACCATATTCACCGGGATCGCTCTAGAGCAGAAAATCGATCACGCCATGTCAGCTCACAATCAAAAAAACATAGGCCCACGAATTCCATCCACTACAGCATACAACACGCTGCACAAAATGCTGCATCTCAAAAACTTGCGAGGACCACTGCGCAAGAGTCCAGGCACCCAATACTCAACTCGAATCAATGGAACCACTCACCGAATCAATGTCGGTGCCAACCCGCGCCAAAACACGCCCATCCCCTCGTTCCTATACGAGTGGACGAAAGTCGACCACGTTGATCGGTACGGATTCACGTCTCTCATCTTGCCCTCAAATTCCCCATTGGTGCCGTTCAGGTGGCGCCCTGCGCTCCGTAGGAGAGGCGTCCCTTCGAATAGACGCGACGTCCGCGCCGTCCCGTTCGCAGCAATACCACCAGCAGAACCGGAAGGGGCTTCTATACGCGGTCCCGGGCCCAATGTAGGCGCATGTGTAGATATCGGAACGTATACCGGCTGGCTGCCCTGCACACGCGTCTTCACAACATCCAAGGGAAAGGTGACCACCCAGCCAGCTATACACGAGGAAGGAGAGGGCGGTAAAAGTAGAAGTAGAAATTTTAAAAAGAGTGTATCTCAGCATGTGAAAGGAATTAACAAGCCAAGGAACGCACCAACGCCTGCGACCCCGCCCGCCAACAGGAGGGCGGGCCACGAGAGGTTGGTAACTTGATTCTCGACTTCTGCAAAGACATCTGTCCCTGTTCTTGAAGGCGTGTTGGAGAAGTAACGACAGGTAGCTTCATACTGCGTAGACCACATGACGGTCAGAGAAGTGAAGACAACGAGAGTGGATACTCAGTTAACATAGTTTGAGCTACTTACAGCAGCGAAATAAGCCCCATAGCCACAGTCCCTCAGCGCAGTGGCAGTCAAGCCACGATACAATCCTCTTATGCCATTTTCGCGGAAGATCTGCCACGCAACTTGGCGCGCGGTCGTCGGCGTGAGCAATGCTTGTTGTCGGATTTTGATGAGTTCGGTGGGCGTGGTGATAATCCTGCACCCCGAATGCAAAAGAAGGAAGATAGATTCGGAGAGATTAACAAGATGAAAGGCGTGAGCGGAATTTCATGCATATATGTGCCGTGTAGGGCAATGCGACGCACGAAGAGACAATGCCGCATCCCGCGCCAGCAAGCGCGATCTGCGTGAGCGTAGGCACGCTTGCTGCGTTTGGGAGCTGCAACTTGAGCAAGAAGCGGTACGAGGAGAAAACGAGGCCGTTCATTAACGCGGTGGTCGCCTATTGGTAACAATTGTAGTTAATTTTTAATCCATTGCAATTTCTCTTTATAAATATGTCGTGCCAATCGGGAGAAGGGGGCAAGCAAGGCGGTGGGGTAGACAAGAAAGATAGATAGGTAGGGGAAGTGAGAAAGTGAATGTGGCGTGCGTGTGGAAGTGTAAAAGATCAAAATGATGCACACACCAGAGGAGACATGATACCCTTGTACAATCCAATGAAACGCTCCTCGCGCACGATAGTAGCGATGGCATTGAATGTCGAGTGATATTTCGACGCGATAGCGGGGCTCTGGAATCGGACCTTGACTGCACGTTCAGGTAAGGACACATCCGCGTGGACACTCGAGTATTGTCGCTCTGCACGACTCGCCTGTGTCAAAAGGAAATCCGACGACAAGGCTGCTCATCCCCTTGGCTGTTTCAGTCGCGTGTCAACCCTACTCCAGACGGACGCACTGCGATAGTCCCTGCGATGAAGTCTATGGTCGGATTGAGTGCAACAACTCCTGTTAGATGCGAGGCGTCAACTTAGGATACTCCGGGCGATGAAGAAGAGAGAGGACCTGCAGATCCATCTGTAGCCATTCGACGGGTTTGAAGACCCTTATAGACCCGAATCAGGCAGTGATAAGATGAAATAAAGCAGTGATCGTCGATGTTCCGGAATGAGTTCTGAACACGCCAAGCATCCGTAAATAACCTTCGCAGGGCCGCCTGCGCCGGCGGCACCGCGTCGACGAAATAAGAGCGCAGCAACGACATGCTGTCTAAGTACTACCTGCATGTCAGAGTACTCTAAGACGGCAAGAATCGGAGTCGGCGCTACGCTGTCGTTTGAGAAAGAAGCATGGAACATTTAACGCAAAGTAGCTAATAAATCTAATCGTTAAATAAGTAGCGCGAGAGGCTTAATACAAAATGTGTTTACTACTTAGACACATTGACAGATGTGAACAGGGGCTAGGACTGGCCCCTTCAGCAGGCCGTTGCGGGGGTTAAATTGTGGATAATGAGGCATGCGCTTGGTTTGATAGGTGAGATATAACTTCAACGGACCGTTTTCAATGTAATCCAAGAGTTGAGCCTGGATGTCCATCTCCTTCGCCCGAGAAAACGCTGTACGAAACTCTCTGAGTGGTTCAACGCCCCCAATTGCAGCCTGGCTTGCGCTCATTCTGCTCCGAAGGAACGACAGAAGGTGTGCATCGCTGAGCTGATGTTGCTTGTTGATGTGGAATATTTGCAGACGAGGGCAATACATTTCGCCGCTGCTAAGCGGACTCAACAGGTCGAGAGACACCTTTTCGACATTGAAACCACCAGGTAGCTGGTAGGGGAATCGTGAGTGAAAACGGGTATTCTCGTGAACGAGGTGCGTTAATTTTGGAACAAGCGAGAATATGTTGCTGAGGTCGGCGTGAGTGAAAGCACTGAAATCCATAGACAGGTAAGTCAGCTGTTTGTTGGTGCGATTGAGTAGAGTGATCAGAGGAGACGTTCGGCTATATGAAGCGCACAGTCTTGACAGATAAGATATGCCACGGATTTCAGGAAGATCGCTGAAGCATTCAAATAGTGTCGAAAGTGCACCACACGATTCCGAGATGCTCAGTGATTTGAGGAACGGGAGCGATATTGTTCCCGTCGGACACATGCCAGATTCATCAGAAATGTCCAAGGAGCAATTGATGAGCCTAGGACATCTGCTGAGAATACTAAAGGCCTCTTCCATAGTAGCGGATTTGTTAATGGCGGGTGGAAAGGCATGAGTTAAGTTCAGTGATGATAGATGAGTCCAGGAGTTTCCTGACACAAAGCTTGGTGGGAAGGGGATGTAGCTGATGTCCAAAGTACGGAGCCGCGGTGCATGTAATAGGCCATTAGTTCTCCATGCATCACACTCTGCTTTGGATATTCGTCTGGAAAATATTAGGCGAAGATGAGTGAGGATGGGAACGGATGTTGTCGGTATAGATGCCATCCTGTCAGATAGGTGGCCGACAGATACAGACATTTCCAAATCATGCCAGCGATTCGAGAAGAGTAAAATGATGTTGAGGTATCTTTGAGAATATGCCTCATATAGTTGGGCCAAATTGTCAAGAGGAGTATGGAACGAAATGGAAAGCGGGCACGACCCGGAACGAAGAAGCCAATTGTGTATAGCAGTGTAATGTTTCTCGATGCGGCCATCGTAGGCTTCATAGTATCTGGCGGTTTCTGCACTTCGGTACGGCATGCCTCGGAGCGATGGAAGTGGGATGTGAAGACTGGCCCATAAACTAGGCGTGCTATACGCCAAGAGCCTCCAGCGATTGCACACAAGGCCTAACAGAAGTGGAGCCTCTTCACAGTCCATAACGGCGTTGTGGGTGCCTGGAAGACAGGCCAAGAATATCTCTCGCAGCATGTCGTCGGGCAAGCGGCGAATGGGCGAAAGTAGACGTTTGTGTTGTTGTATCTCGTCGTCTAGGTTCTTTCGCCCTTTCTTTAGGGCTTCCAGTGCCTGTTCAAGCTCGGAGATCTTGTTGTCCACCTTTCCCAAACGTATCTGAGGCTCAACTAGGATGTCTCTGATATGATCTCTGTCCTGCGATGTAGGAACATAGTTCGTGCAGAGCTCGTTCGCAAAAGGGGTGGCAAATGCTGTCTGAATGATGTAACCAGATTCATACATGAGCAATTGTAAGTTTGAATCGAATTCACCATGACAGTTTGTATCAGTCGAGTGGGCAGGAGAATTGGAAGGTGTGTCCGAGGTGAAGGCCGCAATCACAAGAGTAGTGCGCAGTGGAACATATTGAGTGGCTGTGCAGTCTCACCCCGCAGGCCAAACAAAATGCAAAACTTCGCTGATGTGCTTCTACATTCCGTACTGCCTTATGTCCCCTTCGGGGTGACATACGAAAAAATTGGAACGATACAGAGAAGATTAGCATGGCCCCTGCACAAGGATGACACGCTTTCCCGGAGTGGTAGATCTACGGATCTCAATATTTATTTTGCTGTTTTGCTTGGATTTTGCTAATTTTTATATTGTTACTGTAACACTGTTGAAACTCATATATTCATTGTCATTGAAAGCCTCCAAGATTCATTACATCTTCTGATTTGCAATAGAGAATGTGGAGTTTATTTTTCCAGACTTGAGACCATCTTCCATTTCAAAACCCAAGCTTAAAGAATGAACTAAATTCATTGCAGGTAGTTTTCAGAGACCATAGTATACACCAAAATCAAGACACACAAGGCGATTAGCTTACTTGCCTCAATCCAACTGACAAATGCTCAAGCGCTCAATATTAGAGCTCGAATTGTAACGCCTTTTGTTAAGTGGATGGCATGGTAAGGGCGGCATTCTGTGTATGCAATGGGTTCAAGACTAACAAAAAACCACAGACTCAATTAACAGGAACAAATTCCACAAACCCTCAATCAAGCACCGAATGTCAACGTCGTCTTCGAAATCCGAGCTGGGGGTCTGAACGAGTGGCCGACCGCTGCTGGAGCGTGGAACGAATGGGGACCGAATCTACCATACTAGTAGTTGTAAGTTAAATCGTTATCCATTTGATACCTGTACAAGCGCCTAACTAGGGCATATATTAGATGAGTAACTTGGTAATAAGAGGTATCACCTATCCACTGCCATAGTATATGTACCTGGGTTTTCTCGCTGAACCCGGCTTTCTCATCTATGTCCGACTAGCTATCAGTTACCGAAATTAAGAGGAGTCAAATGACGATTGGAACCAAGTCCGAAGTTTCGTGAATTGATGTATACAGTAATTCCACATCTGTCCTAGGTCTTCCTCTTCCAGATACCTTGTGGTTCACCGCGTACCTAGCCCAGTGCAATGGAGATTGTAAAGGCGATTGACTCGAGCGATATTCTGTTAGACGGCCCGGGAGCGAGAGTCGCATGGTTTTTTCGCGACTCCATTTCTATAGGCTTTCATCTGATCTCTCTCATTTTGGGTATTGGCTCTCTCATGGTCCCTTCTCGATATCTGATACGTCAAAGCTTTCTGAGTGACGAGAGTGGTCATGTAGAAATGGAGCTCATGCTTCAAATTGTGGTTTACAGTGTCAAAATTCCGCGGCCGCCGCCGACTTTCGGGCGTGTGGGAGTGTCTAAGATTCCAAGACTGAAGGAATCAGTGAACCGTTCCCACCAGAAAAGACTTACGAATATCCTACAATACTTAACAGATATCATTATATGTATCAGGAATTTTATTCAAACAAAACTTCTAGTTTTTTTATTACAATCTCTATGTACACGCCGATCCGTTATCTCACCGTCTTCCTTCAGCGCTTCAGTTTCAGTCTTCATGAACACAATCCGATGCGTCAATTACTTGAACAGCGATACACCGCACTTACCACGCTGAAGAGGCGGCATTTAAAAAACCGCACATGTATATTACTTATCCGCAGCTGTCAGGCGCTGTTGTACCCATCTTCCATTGACATGGTAGGTTTAACTGTGCATGCGTCCATCGCCTATATGCAGCTTTCGCGCGACTCGCCGCATTGCGGTACCTGGTGTGCTTTTCATTATACTGTGTTTTAAGCTTCGAAGGCGGCCGTAAATCTGTCAACCGTTAGCGGTTGAGCATTGAGGACTCGGGTCCGAGATCTCTTTCTATCACTGACACATGCATCTTTCCATCTTTCGTCCTGGTCTCCAGCTGCGCATCCTTACCGATACGTATACTGATTGGAGTTAAAAAGTAGTAAATGACCAATCGTCGTGCTCGCTCGTGCTCGTTAGACAGTTTCTATCTCTCAGGTACGTATTCTATTTGATGCCAAGCTCGTCCGCAATAGGGCACAATTCAGCGATCCTCGGATGCGAGTATTTGCCTCACAGTTGCCTCACAGCACAATTCTCGCAAATCAGATTATCTTTCAAGGGTTTATGTCTTCAGGCGATTACTCGGTGCTTTCGTTCTCCAATAAGCTTATCGTGAAACTATGGTTGATCGGTATCTCATTGGGTATTTTGTTCTGGCACAAGTACGGCGATATTTTCAATAATCAGATTTGGAATACAAGTACTACATAACTCAAAGTACTAAAAATAGACAACGCGCTGCGCGCTTGATGGACTTGAGCCAAATTCGCTAGAGTCATCTACAGTTACTTCAGCCGTTTCCTTCGAGATAACTAAGCTGTTATGCTTACGGAGCATCATGATACCTCCTCAATTAATATCCGATTGTAGGAGTTGGGGCAGCGGTGGGCCTAGAGGTAGTAATACTTGTACCCTCGCTGATGGGTGACAGTAAGTAATGTCTCTATGATACCTTCGAGCTCTACTCACGTCCAAACAATCGTAGAGGTTCTATCGACGAGGAACGGAGACTCCTTGATAATGGTATGGTATATCTTGAGCGCTGTGTGGACAGAACCAGGACCATCCCTGCCCTCCAACTAGGACTGAATCAGTATGTGAAAGCACTGAAATTTCTCGATGAGGGATACTGACCGCCAGGCCCAAGATGGCCACGATTTGGGTTGCAAAAAAAACAATGGACTTCAACTGCATGGTAGTGATCAGAAGGGAGGTATGATTTGACGACGTGGGATTCGGTCCTCGTTTATAACCTACACTCATCGGCGGCCAAGCCTAATCGATGAGTGGCACATGAGCCTTAACTATGCCCTTTTGAGACTCTAAGATTGAAATGTGCGCAACTTCGGACGAGCGATATGGGCAGCTGAGACGGAAAGAAGAAGCGTCCGTGCCATCGCAAAAACAACTATTCATCAGAACAATTGAAATCGAATCGCTTCATGGAGTCAAAGTTTTTTAGTAACTATAGGGTAAAATGTGATCGTAACACGAACTTGAAGATCTCTGCTAATTTTGTTCTCACAAGTCGGTCAAAATTGTCAATCAAACGGTCCGCAGAACAAACGACAGGATAGAAATCTTGTGCTGTCGTAATTAAAGTGATAGTACCTTGAAAGACGATATGGTATATAAAGGAGAGCAAGGAAAACGAGACAGAGTTCATACCAACTCTGACATTTGGTAGCCCCAGACAAATCATGCGTTCTCTCACAGCATTCGTCACCATTTCCGTCGTTGTGGGCGCTTATGGCGCCATAGGACCTAGCTCCAATCTCTATATCCAGAACAAGTATATTCTTCCCGATGGCTTCAATCGCTCGTAAGTTCATCGTTTAGGCCAGTATGATATTTATATCTGATGCTCCGACTTCGCGCTAGAACCGTACTGGCTGGACCGACCGCAGCCAACCTAACCTTTCCGGGACCACTGATCACTGGCTTCAAGGTATGCTCGCCTTTCCATCGTCTAGTAGAGACTCACTGAACCCCTCGTTAGGGAAATACATTCGCTTTGAATGTCATCGACAACCTCACTGATACTACCATGTTGACAAGCACAAGTATCGTACGTATCCCGTACAATTATCTTCCCGTTCGGAAGATACTATCAGCACCTCTGTTGACCATTGTCACTCATAGCATTGGCATGGTCTGTTCCAAGAAGGTACCACCTGGGCTGATGGTCCCATTGGCGTCAATCAATGCCCGATCTCGCCCGGCCATTCCTTTTTATACCAGTTCAGCGTCCCCGATCAGGCGGGCACATTTTGGTACCATTCTCATCACTGTAAGCTATTTCTCTTGTGTTCGCCATTCAGAATCTCACTATGGGTTTCTATGCCCACAGCCACGCAATACTGCGATGGCCTTCGAGGTCCCTTGGTTATTTACGACAAGAATGACCCCAACCGAAACTTGTAAGTAATAATTGTGCTGCTTCAACTGGTCTCGATCTAACTATTTTTTTTCAGGTATGATTTTGACGATGGCAAGTAATGCGATTAGCGCCTGTCTCAATCTTGATCAATGCACGAGCGCTAATGCCTCCCTCCCTTTCCTACCATACAGACACCACCGTTATCACGCTAGCTGATTGGTACGAGAGAAATCCTCTGTAATATCTAACATTTACTCACCTTCATAACTGTAGGTACCATACCCCAGCGCCCTCGGCAGGCCTTGTGCCAACGGCGGACGCCGTCTTGATCAACGGCATTGGCCGATACACCGGCGGACCAACGGTGCCGCTCACAGTGATCAGAGTCCTTCCGAACAAACGCTACCGATTCCGCTTGGTGTCTATTTCCTGTGATCCCAACTTCACTTTCTCCATTGACGGCCACTCTTTCGTGCGTATTTTTGCTACTTGGGGATTCTATGTGGTCTAATAAGTTATAACTGTTTAGACTATCATCGAGGTCGACGGTATCAATCATCAACCCCTCGTCGTCGATTCTATCCAAATATTTGCTGGCCAGCGGTACTCGTTCGTATTGAACACCAACCAAACCATCGCCAACTACTGGATCCGCTCACTTCCCAATGTCGGTACCCAAGGCTTTGACGGTGGGGTCAACTCTGCAATCCTGCAATATTTCGGCGCTCCAAACGCTGACCCCACCACGACTTCCACCATCGCAAACCCCATGATCGAGACCAACCTCCATCCCTTGACGAACGCTGCTGCGCCCGGAGTGGCCACCCCTGGTGCCGCCGACGTCAACATCAATCTGGACATCAACTTTGACTTGACGAGTTTGCTATTCACAGTCAACAATGCCACCTTCGTTCCTCCGTCTGTTCCTGTGCTTCTTCAAATCATGAGTGGAGCAAAGTTGGCGACGGATTTGCTCCCCAGCGGCTCGGTCTATGTTCTGCCACGTAACAAAGTTATCGAGATCTCCATGCCAGGGGGAGCAATCGGTAGTCCTGTAAGCGCCCCGGATTCCTTGCTCACCTGCGTATGCTAACGAAAAAGAAAAATCTTTAGCATCCTATTCATCTTCACGGTGTAAGCCTTACTTGATCTTGGAGCAGTTATATTCTAATTGTTTCTGTCTTAGCATGCATTCTCAGTCATCCGAAGCGCGGGCAGCTCTGTCTATAACTTCGTCAACCCCGTCCAACGTGATGTCGTAAGTATTGGTGTGGCTGGCGATAATACCACTATCCGATTCGCAACGGACAACTCTGGCCCATGGATCATGCATTGGTTCGTATCCCATTCACCCCCGGTATATGTTCTACTTGTGCTGACCGCCTACCCATAGCCATATTGACTGGCATCTTAACCTGTAAGTTGTTACATCGCTTTTGGCACAACACAATAACTGTACCTGATGTTTCTTCGCATTCAGCGGTCTCGCGGTCGTCATGGCCGAGGACGTTGCCACGATTGCGACATTGAACCCTCCCGGTATGTATCTTCCCGTATTTGCTGCCTTTGGTGGTGTTCTGATTTATGAAATTGTCAACTCTAGCGGCCTGGGATGATCTCTGCCCAATATACGATGCTTTGCCCGAACAAACTTTCTGATCAGCGTCGGGTCGGGCTAAAGAAAAAGTCAGCCATGTTCTGACTTACGCAGATATATGGAGTCGAAGTTTTTATTCAAATGTCTAAATATTCCAATCAAGTGATGCATAGTTTGATACTTCTCGTTTATCTATTGGCTTATGTCAATAGTTCCTGCACTGGCCACCGACCTACAGCCTTTTCATCAACGTTCGATTAGGAAACTGTAGGATACTCAATGAACAAATTTACGGTGTGCAAGTATCAAAAAACGTTGGCATGATTGAGATTTTGCATCACAGCAAGACAATATTTTCATAAGATAATAATTTACATAGAATAGCGTACGAGAGCAGAAGTACATGTACCTCGGATGATTATAAGTTACAACGGGCAACACCGTCACATCGAAATGATCAAATCTTGCATATAGTCCAATAGCAGCGATCCTTGATAAATAGAACAGAGATACAAAAGACGAAGCTTAATCAACACGGTGAATCTGAGTATGGTAGTCAGTACTAGGATCAACTATTGCACAGAAAGCGCCACGCACCTCATTCGCCAGGGCAACCCACTCAGTAAGAGAACGGTAATACTCATCCCGCCCCTTATCCACCACGCGGTCCGCCGACCACAGCGTGAAGGCAGAGAACTGCGCCATGGGGACGAGGCAGCGAGTGGCCGCAGCGTCGTCGTCACCCGCCGCATCTGGGACGGCGGTATCGTCACCCTCATTGGGCGTCGTACCGGGCCCCGTCGCGTCGGCCATGACCTCATCGTCCCGGTCATCCCCGGGAACCTCAATCGGCTTCGTTGAGCTGGATGAAGGGAGTGTGCTCCGCGTGAGGCGCCCGCGCCGTCGAGTGCTGGGCGCGTCCTGCGCTTCCGCCTCCTTCGCTTTCCCCCGCGCGCTGCTTTTTTTCTCTGCTTTGCTTTTCGGGTTCGTCGTTCTACTGTCTGCGGCTGCACTGGGTCCCTTGCTAGATCCCTGGTTCCGGTCGTCGGTTTGTAGGACGAGACCGCTGAACCCTGCTGGGAGATCGATCGTCAGGCCATGTATAGTGCGCCCGCGAAAGGCCGATACGAAGCGCTTGTCAGCATCCTCGATGGGTGGTGCGGTTGGTGTCGTTGTCGGTGCCACTGTCGCCAAGGAGGAAGACGCGGACAGCAAGGACGGTGTTTGGGATTCGGACGCAACGACCGTAGTCTGGCTCTCGCTGCTTGTGCTCAACGCACTGGCAGGCGTTGCTTCCACACTCGATTTGGTCGTCAACGAGTCGGCCTGCGCGTCGGACGCCATCTCGATGTCTTCAGTACCATCCTGGCTTTCTTTATTCGCCACTGAAGCTGAAGATTCATTAGTCGCCTCCATCTCGCCGGGCTCCTTCTCTATTTCCTCCACCACGAGCTTCCGCGCGCGCATGAACGCCGAGACGGCTGCGGGGCCGGTGTAGTTGATGTGGAACGGCATGAGGTTGGGCGTGCATGAAGGCAACGCCGCTGTGGGCTGGGAGATGACCAGTTTCGCAGCTGGCATGATATATGGCGAGGGGTATAGAGGGAGGCTAGAGAGTGATAAGTGGAAGTACACCGGTTGGAAATTTCCATTCCGACGCGTCGTGTCACACATACGCGACGGTCACGCGTTAGCATGTGTCACACGACTCGCGACTAACCCAGAAATCCAAAAGTAATAAAAGGCAGGACGAAATATTGCCTGTAAAATGGGGGTTTACTCGACAGGGCTGAATTCCATAGAGTATAAGCATCAGCCGTGTGGGTTCTGTATCCCATCAATCCAGAAGGCAGAATAAGTGATTCGATTTTTAGGTTCGTACTACGCAGTTAAGGATCTCCCAATGACATGGGCACTACTATGAATGTTGTAGATGGGAAAAGCGACTAGATAGGTAGGTAGGTATGTACGTGCGATGCGAATGATGCGTTGTATGTAGGTGTCCAATGGAAATCATTAAGGAATAAGTAATGGGAGGAAGGATGAACAACGACAACGACAGAATGAAAACGAAACGCAACAAACAACACAATCCCAGATAAGCCCACAAATCCTAGAAGAATCCGTATCCAAAGTGTCTGTACATAGCATGAATAGCAGTAGCGACGTGCATTATGCACTGCGATAAGAGCTTGTAGTGATGATGATCGATGAGGATTGATAGGTATATATGTGAACATCCACAGCCCAGATGCTTGGGGGTATATGTGCGCCGAAGTTCCCTGGAAGATACCCAACAGGAAGCACGAAAAGAGAGATAAAAAGTAGAGGAAGCGCCAAACGATGTCCTTCCTTTTTCGATAATAGAAAATCATCATCCAAATATTAAAAACCCCCAAAGATGAAAAAAGACAATAAAGGACATTATGATCACCACACAGATGCAGCAAGACCCAGAGCAATCGCGCTCAGCCAAAACTGTGCGCCGCTAAGGCTCAGGGCAGCAGCACCGCTTCCCTGGGTACCAGTGGTGGTGGAGTTGGCACTCCCGGCAGTCGAGTTACCAGCCTTGGTAGTGGTGATGACATTCGACGCAGCCGTAGGCGTGGTCGAGATCTTGGTCAGCGTCGGGGTGGTAGCAGCGACGGCAGTAGTCGGTGGCCCCACAGGCGCACCCGATGCAGTGTCATTCGTGGGCGTGTTGCCAAACGAAGGCGCCGCAACAGCTGTGCTAGGGTCCACGAGGCCGCCAACGCCCCAGGGGATCGGGTCGTTAGAGGCGTCAGGTTGGGTGGCGTTGGTGGCGGGAGTTGTGGGGGCGCCGGTGGATGACGCGATAGTGAAGCGCCCGGTCCACGTACTGTTTGGGCTTAGAGGCGCCGAGAACTGGTAGAAGTAGATGGGGGAATTGGGGTTCACCGCGGGGCATGGGTAGTCGAATGTACCAGCGGCAGTGCCATCTTGGTTAGTCGCGACGGCTGTGAATCCAAGAAGACGATGATTAGGTCTTGTACCATATATTTAAAAGAAGTCAAAACCAAATGATGACTTCCGGACGAAGTGTCAGGGGAATATTCAAAAAGATTAGAACATACTGGTGATGTGAATCATGTCGAAGTTGTTGCCCGACATGAGCTCAATAGCCATGCCCTTCCACATAGTTGGCGAGGAAGTATCGCCGTTCCAGGCGACGTGGCAAGTCTGCCCCGCGGTGAAGACGTCGCCTGGAGCAGGCTCGGTAGGGGTCACGTCGGCGCGTGCTACGAAGGGCGCTGCGAGCGCAAGGAGGGCGGTAAACGTGTATGCAGTGAACATTTTGATAGAGATAAGTCCTTTGTGAGCAACTAAGGAATATTAGTAGGATATGGGGACGAGCTATAGGTGTCGCAAAAATGTGAGTTCTAAGGCGTGAAAGAGCACGAAAAGACGAAACTGACGCTAGGAAGCGAATGACGACTATATAAAAAGTAGGAGCAGGTGAAATGAGCGGGATGGTTAAAGAGAGGCAGTGAATAGTCGTCTGCGGTCGGGAAGCGGTGGCTGGTGAGTTCAAGGCCAGTCCAGCGGTCAGCTTGGTAGCCGTGTCACATCACAGTCACAGACCCTTCCTCTTTTCTCCCACCATCACCTCATGTCTATTTGACGTCTCTAGCGAAACTGTTCGACACATTCAGCGCTCAGGACTTTTTAAAGAATTTACTGGACGGCGAAGACACTGGTTCACATTTGTATATGAATCTCCATGCCCAATGGCTATGGACCTGAAACAATATCGACCCCGCGAATATGTAGGGTGCTCCGCTGACCAGTATTTCATTCTTATTTCAAGCCGACGACCATGCATATGGCCTTCACGATCAACTACTTCTTGGTGGCTGAGTCCGATTTGCATTTTATTAATCTCATGCGGGGCTGAAAGCTGGACCATACTGCACATTGCACAGCATATGTTTGAGTCAGTTCGACCATGGACGACCATCAGATGCGATATTTTGGGATACACTGCGTTTAAAATTCTAAATTTAGCCTGTCGACACGAAGATCATTGTCTTCTCTCTTGTTGGGATTCCTTGCGACAAGGGCTACAAGAAACGTTCACTATGCATCGCTCTTGACCGTTATTATGTCTATGCTCAGACGATCACATCTATTGCAAGTTTGCAATGAACACCGTCCAAAATAACCTGAGGCCGAGACAAAAAGGCGGTTAGGAAGCATGGTAGAATCACAGCCCCGAACCTTGGATAAACCTATGAAATGCAACCAAACACAGGCTCCTCGACGTCGAGCACCCTCCTGGGCTGAGCTTGTCTATCCCTAACTGTTTTCCAGAATACATAACTTAAACTCAGGCGACTGTGAACTCAATCTCTGGCATGGGCGCCAGAGCACCCATGATCCGGCGATGATTTATATTATGGACTTTTGGGACGGACTCCAGCTTGAGACTCTGTCAAACTCGTCCACTGCGGCTCATATTCAATCACAAACACGGTTCTCAAAGCAGAAGATTTCTTGGCCTTGAGGACGTCGAAGTTACAACTATGTATAGTCCTATTAGCCGACTCTAATTTTTGGACAATTGAGTAATTCTTCTCTCTCTTCTATTCGTAGCATCCATGCATTATTTCGTAGATAGACGGTGTCCTAATTGATATTCCCATTGGCACTGGTTGCAGCAAACATTCTACACACCTGTGAAGAAAACCGACTGCGCATATCACCGCAAGATTTCTAGGAGGTTCAGTCATGTCACTAGCACTTCGAGGATAGACTACCGAAATTAAAAGGCTTGAAAAGGCAACCAGAACATGGAGCGTCCTTCCGACAATCGATCAATTGACCAAAACGCGTATATACTCTATTCCCTATCTGTTCTCTACCTGACTTTATCAATATCACAGTTGGAAGGGGAAGGAAGTTCCGGAGGAAGATCTAATTACTGTTTGGTGAACAGCCGCTTAAGGCAAAAAGTCTACTGGTATTCGTACCGCCTGACCTATGTTCAATACTCGGATATAGGAAGCCGAACGGTCAAGACAAATCTATCGGTCCTCAAGGTGAACTTTAATCTGACGACGAAGTGAGTCGACGTCTTCCTGCCAGAACCTGTCACCTTCTGACCAGCGACGCACTGCATATTCGAGTTGGCCGAAAAAAGGCGTTTTCTGACGTGGTATACACAAAACTGCAAACCAGACACAGATGATATGGTAATTACCCACAGCAGAAATCAATTTTAAAATGTCCAAACATCACTGTATTCATACAATCGCCTTCCTCCTGGACACAGGCTTGCTGCGCTTTCTCCTTTTCCCTGCTGCGAACGCGTTGGCGCTTTTGAGGTCTCGTCCGAGAGGATCCTCCTTTTTGACTTCGTAGATGCGAACCTGCACCCGGTGAAAAAAGAAGTAGGAAAAAACGTGGTCAGTAAAATTCAATCACCAACGTGGTGCAATGCACGAAAGCGAGGGTACGAAATCAAAGCCCGCGAGCGTATACAATTAGACGTGTTGGAAGTTGAGCGCGAGAAGTGATGGGAAGATAAGATAAAGATAGAAAGACTTACGATCCAGTTTTCAGATGTGAATGCCTCGTCTATGGGAACAAAAGGAGGAAGATCAAGCATGAGCCGTTTCGTTTGGGGTTAGGATGTGAAAAAAAATATTGGACGAACCAAGGTAGTCTAGCGTTGGGCCTTCTCTGGGTACTTGCTGATTACGAACACGATCGGTACCCGGGTTGGTTCCAAAGAGTTCATGGAACCTATCACCAAAAAAATGTTATGTCGCAGAGCAAAACAGAAGAAAATAACTCGTCAATAACAGATATAGGGTTTCGACAAGGGAAGAAGCAGAGGAGGATAAATAAGAGGATAAACATACCGGTAATACGACATCTTGTACATGAGGCTGTCCTTCATGGTCTGCGAAGCCCTGTCATCGATTCTATACTCTCCCTGAGGTGTGAAATAATTGGGCTCCTGAATCTCTTCCGGCCAAACACCCTGCGCGATGCGGACCATCCACAGGAACTTGTTGATATCATCGCCGGAGTACCCAATCAAACCGCCGAAGATGACAAGTACGTAGTCTACATCGTGTTTCCTGAGAATAGGATACGCGACCTCTTCTGAACTTGACATGGCTTTTCCGACTGTGGCAATGTGGGCTAGCGAGGGAAAAATAAAGTAGATTAGGTTTGAATCAAACCGGGGAGAGGAGCCATCGGGGATGGGTGGATCTTGGACTTACTGTTATTCCAAGTATTGTTATCGACCAATGTGGGACGATCGGCCATGCCTGCAATCTGATATCCATAATCCCACCAGCTCATCACGACAGCATCTTGAGGGGTGTTCTGTCGCAACCAGTAGTATGCCTCACGGAAGTCGTCAATGATATGCTGTGAGCCATCGGGGTTGGTGGACGCAAGAACGACGGAAGGGGATGAGTAGGCGTTAGAGGTGACCCATGTACAATGGAAGACAAAAAACATGAGCATGAACACCACGTTCAGGACAACCACAGCCCGGGAATCAAGTCCAAATATGCCTGTGGAAGTATTCCCAGCGCGAGCTTGGGATGTACTATTTGCAGCAGTGAGTAAATCACTTAATGGGCTTTTCGATGGAGTTGAGGCTGTGGCAGCCGCCGCTTTCCTTGCCTTCTTGGACGGAGCAGAAGAACCATTTGAGACGACAGTAGATGTATCGGCCTCGCTCCTGGTGTCGTCATCAGCCACTGGCTCGGTCGGATCTATGTAGGTATCAAGCAGCGTGGAAAGAGCGACCGCTGAGGCGACACACACGACCGGCGTCAGTGTGAGCATGAGACGGACCATGACTCCGGCGAAGTAGCTGGCCATAACGGCATAGATAATCACAAAGAGGTGTTCATCCCGAAGTTCCCGGAAGCATAGGACAACACCTGCTGGGAATGTGAAAATCAGGAACTGTAAATCCATGAAGAACGATGGCCAGGCAGTGGGTTGATGCTCGGAAACCGATGCAATAATGGGAATGTATCTTTAAAGATGTCAAAATTAGTCTCTAGTAATTTCTTAAAATGATGAAAGGAGAAACACACTTTTTGGCATAGCCAGTATCCCACAAAGAGTAGAAGCGGCCAGTCCACGGCGCAATCTTTCCATTGTATGTGAGAAAGATGAACGAAAAGAATCCCAATACGCCAATGGCAACAACAGAACCGAAGAGTAGCTTCTGGAACTGTTGAGAAGAGACATGGGTACGGACGAGTTGACCAAATGCCACAATTTGGAGCAGTCCGAATACACCTAGCACATATCAGATATTTAGGGAGTTGTAAGCAGTTTATTCCAAGCGACGACATACCAAGGGCGCCCATATGTTCACTGGTGCTGACAGGCTGGAATCCAACAAATGGCACTTGCATGCTAGCTAATGTACCGATCGCGTACCAGGAGGAATAGGCCACGTAGAGGCGGTCAGAGAATCGGTCCATGAGTACTAGCACCAGGGCGTGTAAAGGAATCATGTTGGTAATGAAAACATATCCACCTGAAACAGATGTATCAGCGATTGCACCGATTCGATATCAAACTACTCAGGTACACACCCCATGCTGCGACCATGTAGAAATAGAATACGGCGGCGATAGTTCCAAATAGCGCACTCCCTTGCTTCAAGGCTTTGATCCAGCAGTAGAAGGTGAACATGAGAAGGAAGATGGCGATAGCTTCATTATCATAGGAACCTGCCACGGAACGCGAAATATATCCAGGAACAATGCCAATGAATGCTGCAGCGAGCAAGCCCGCGCTTTCGTCCTTCATTTCCTTCGTGAACCTAAGTATACAGGTATGAATTTGCTGAAGATACGACATTGGGATGAATTCTCACATATAGGTGGCCCATGCAGTCAACGCGCTAAAGCCTGGTGCTAGGAGGACACAGACATTTCGAATATCGACCGGAAGGTTGAAAAAGTGTAGGATGTTGTAGATAACACCGCTTGTTGCCATCAAACCAGGGTATACGGTTCCTCCAACCACTCGACCCAGCGGGTACCAGGCGGTAGGATCGAACCAGTTCCAGAATTCCTGCAACGACATTTTAGATACGTGTTCTCTGGTTCAGTGCTGCAGAAGCACATACATAAAAGCCTTTTTCTGCTAGGACTTTCGTTGCTCGGCTATAGACATGTCAATATCGATGCAGGCGGGTGAATATCTTCATACGCACTAATTGAACCATGGGTCGCTGTTTGCACGGAGGATCTGGTTAAACTCTGGAGAAACAAGAAATGATATGTATAACATACAATTCATGAATGATACTTTCAAAGTTGATGACTGCAAATAAACGAGAGGCGATTGCGGCACCAGAAATCAAGGTAAGGGCAACGATGCGCAACAATGACGCAGTGTTCTTGACCGTCGCTGGCGAGATGTCGGTTGGGATTGGGTAGGCCGTCGACATGACCAGTGTAGCTGGTTGTGTCCTCGATAAAGCCCTGCTCTAGCTGAACTTTGGAGGTTTGTGGAAAAGATAGTGTTGGAGGATTTGTGGAGAGTCGAAAGTCGACGTGTCGTGTTCCCTAAGCGTGATTGCTGAGTCAGCCGCCCCGACATACTCCAAATTTGGAATATTTCTCCTCATTGGCGCTTTCTCAGACTTCTCTTGGCATCGGGGCCGCGGGCGCGTCAAGGCTTGGCGAATGTCCAATGTCGAGGTAAATCAGGATCAAGAAAGAAACGATTTAAATTGGAAGAAATTGGAAACTGGAGTCTACTTTGAGTCTGCTAGAGATATACCATAATCATAACTGTTTATACCGTTGAGATAAGTGCTAGTTCAAGTGGAAGAATGGCTTAAGCGGCGCTTTGCCTCGTTCTCGTTCCTTTCAACACTCTTCTTGACTTCGTTCTCCCAGTCAGTACCAAGCCAAACCACACAATATTCACCAATGCCGACTATGAAGAGGGCAACAACTTGGCCTACACAATCATGTCTATATCAATGAAGAAATCAATATGACTAGTAATTCCACTGACCGATCCATAAGCCTTGTAATCCAAGAGAAAATCTAGGGTGAAATGCCAGTGCGATTCCCATCGGAAGGGCTAGAACATAATAGGCGACAATATTAAAAAGCGCCCCGAGATGTTGTCGCCCTATATCAAGATTAGATTATGTTATCGTTCAATACAACAGAAACGTCTACCTTGACCGCGAAGGACACCGCCGCAAGACCCTGCCAAACCATCCGCAACCTGGAACGAGGCAACAAGCGGCATGACCTTACTGACAAGCAGAACAACGTCCCTGTCATCACTGAACATTAAACCATATACCTATGATAATTGACGAGATTAATAAGTGATTCAATGGTCGAGCATGATAATGAAGAATCATACATCTTTTGACGCGATCATTGCCGTCATTACAATCGAGCCCAGAATAACGCTGAGAAGAGCCGACGCGTGAGCGGCGTATTTGGCGTCCTTTGGGGAGCGGGACCCAATGAAATTCCCGACTCGTGTAGACGCAGCTACACCGATTCCAAAAGGAAGGGTATTGAGAACTAGATATTACGTGTGAGCATGCACCATGGTTCCACGCGGACAGTGGGACCTCACTTTGATCGGTGGTCATAATGATAGACTGTGCGGCAAGCGGCACTTCTCCGAGACGGCCTGCCGCCAAAGCTACGATCTCAAATGCAGCCCTGAGCAAACGTCAGACGAAGCAGATCTTATCCAAAAAAAAAATTGTGTATTCACCATTCTGTGCCGACCATGAGGATACCTGGGATTGCGAGTTTGAGAAACTCGTAGCAGCTGCTGGGGTTCAAGACCGCCATGATTTGTATCCCACCCCAAGTTCCATTCCGTTTATGAGTGGGGGATAGACAGGCGAGAACGATGAGAAAAATGAAGCATAGCCAGTAGGTTATCGAGACTGCTAACGGAGAGCCAAGCAGCCCGAGTGAGGTGTAATGTACCAGGTATACGTTGAGAAAAATGTTAATTGGGGACACGATGATCAAGATTATAGTCGAGGCTGCCATGATCCCTGTATAGGCTTTCATCAGGAAAGCTGTTACACGAGCATTGAAATGAGTTTCTTGCCTTGGCATTGCAAATATTTCTTGAGACTTTCGAACCCCACATACCCAGGCGCTCCCAAGATCAGGATGCGCAAGAAAACTTGAACATCCCTGGCTAGATGGTCGGCCTGTCCAAAAGCAAGCAGGATACGCTCCATGTTGGCCCAAAGGATCGCGACAGGTATCAGAAGGGTCCATAGGCTAACGAGGCATCTCTGAAAATGAATGGACAAATCGGTCTTGCGGGTGCCACCGGTATAAGCTTGCGATCCGAGAGTATCCAGCGCCGTCGTTCCTCCCAATGCCACAATCCACCCTAAACATCAAAACGTGGGATCCTTCTCGTTATATAGGAGACAGAACAAGGGACTCGCCAGTGACAAATGCAAGCATCAGTGAGAATGCCGCAACTGATAATTCATTCGGCCCAAGGCGTCCCGTAATTACAATGGAAGCTGTTTGAATGGAATTTTGCAGGATATAGGACAGTATGACTAGGCAGGGTTTTCAACAGCATAAGTGTTAGACAGTGATACGACATATGCGAAAGGAGGCTTGCTCACCGGGGACTGAGTCCCAGAAGAGAGAAACGAAAAGTTTTAAGTCCAACTTCGTCGCGCCATCGCCTTGGGTGACACCTTCCTGATCGGGCAAGTATACTTCAGTTACACAAGACGACGATGAAGGGGTCTCAGCATCAGCAGGTTCTCGGTCTTGTCGATAGACATCTGAGAGGAGGGGGCTGCTCTCGTTAGGCGAAGGTAAGGGAGAAGCCATAGAAAGTACGCGAGTGGGAGAATTGTTCCGGAGCAAGTGGAAAATTTGCTTCCGCCTTTTGGTGTCCCAGTGATTTGGCCGACTATTTATCTGCCCAAAACAGTTGGCTTCAAGCACTATGCGAGATTTTCGGTCCACACATCTGGCTGTGAGTTTTTCCCCAACTGGATCGATCCGTATTTGATTTTTGTAGGCAGGTAGACGTACCTTATCACTTGACTTTCGTCATCTCAGATTCTCGATAAGTTCAGATCCCCAAACCTTGTGGAGTGCCATCACCTCAAGGCAAACACGAAGTAGGGTGAGTCCATATCTTATCCACTTGTTCCCGCTGAATTTTTTACCCCATCGTATGGTATTACGATCAGGGGTCATGAGGCGATTTCTTTGTCACCTTCCCACTTTATTCGACCGGCCTTGCGTTCTCATTTCTCATAAAAGGACCAACGAATAATCCGCAAGTTCTCACATCCTAATCTCCCACCGGATTCTTAGTTTCCAACCATGAAACTGCTGTCAATCGTCGCCTTCGGATCCCTCATTGTCTTGGGTAGCGCCCACGGTGACCACCACGATGACCAACTTCCTCTGGGTTTTGCGAAATTCCCTTTCCAACCTATATACCGTGGAAGTAACGGGGAAGGTGCGTATTCTTGCGATAATACGTATTTTTTCTAACTTTTAAGTAGTGACGGCCGATGCGATTTTCTCTGGGATCACCACATTCGCCAGACTTCCCTGGGTGCAATGTCTTACGAGAGAGCGCGATACGCCCTTTGATATTGCCTTCATCGGCGCTCCGTTTGTAAGAATTATTCCGCATAATCAAACAAAAATACGTACGAATTAACGAAACGTAGGACACCGGTACTAGCTACAGGCCCGGAGCACGTTTCGGACCAGGTACTGAAATTATTCATATATACGGCTTCTTCACTGACTTGCACGCTTCTTCTGTTCAGCGGGTATTCGCGCGGGTTCTCGCCGCTTGACCTTATATGGGGGCTACAATGTTCCTCTCCAAGTCAACCCTTTCAACGCTGGCCTGAGGATTGTCGACTGCGGCGATATACCAGTCACGTAAGTCTGAAAATCTAGGACTGCTGATAAGATTCAAGCGTTAACAATTACTTTTTACAGGCCTTATGACAACAAATATGCTATACAACAAATCGAAGATGGACACAAGGCATTGCTCCATCGTGAAGCTTATTCGCCCTTAGGGAATGATTCCGTCACAGGAGAACAGCTTTCTCCCATTTCCCTCGACGGGAAAAATCACCCCCGTATTATTACCCTTGGAGGTGATCACACCATCGTTCTCCCCCTATTGCGTTCTATTTATTCTATATATGGGCCCATATCCGTGATCCACTTTGATTCACATCTTGGTATGTACCGCCGATTAGATATGATATTTCGGTGCTTTGGCTCAGACGTCAGGTTTAACAGACACCTGGAAGCCCTCTGTTTTTGGTGGTGCTCCGTCTGACCAAGCCGCCATAAACCACGGCACCTACTTCTATTGGGCAAGCCAAGAAGGGCTAATCAAGAACGGAACATCCATTGCAAGTATCTTCATTCCATTTCTCCATCTTTACCGTTCCATTTTTTTTTGCCTATGAACTTTGATCCTAGTTCATTCCTTTCATAGCACGGTGCCATTAGGACTACTTTATCTGGTCCGGAAGACTACGATAACGACGACGACGCGGGCTTTCAACGAATCGAAGCCCGGGAAATAGACACTCTAGGTAAGATCAGTCTTAGTTTTTGCTAGACATCATATCAACACAACACGGCGTTTAGGAACGGATGGCATTATCAAGAAGATACGCGAGACAGTGGGAAGCAATCCTGTGTACTTGTCTATTGACGTGAGGATTATTTCTCGACTATTTTCTGGCATGTATTCAACACCGATTCCTTTTAGATTGACTCCATAGACCCCGCTTTCGCGCCAGCGACCGGTACCCCAGAAACAGGGGGCTGGTCTACCCGAGAACTGCGCACTATTTTGCGCGGTCTCGACGGTCTTCACATCGTCTCAGCAGATATCGTCGAAGTGGCACCTGCATACGATACTAATGCGGAATTGACAACTATGGTATGTGGCGCATCCGGATCAGTTTCCCACCTGATACTGATATCCCATAATAGGCTGCTGCAGATGTAAGCAGGCATTAGGCCACCTACTTAGGCTGTCCTTTCGCTTTGCTCACTATATTTTACAGGTTCTATTTGAAGTGTTGAGCGTCATGGCAAAGACGCCGTTAGGTAAGGTAATAGTGGGATGAACTTCATTCGCCGGTCGGGCCCATCGGACACGAGGCCTTGAAGCTTACTGCCTGCACCCACAATTCTTTCTTTTTATAGTCTCTGATACGCCTTGCCTTGATCTATCTCTTTAAACTTTTCCCAAATGCGCGTAGTACTACCAAACTTCTGGTCAAGCGCTTTATATTTGTTTTTGTCTAGTTTCACACTTAGTTCTAAAATACCCAACTATTGAGAATTTGATATTGTGATGTTATAACTACGACATAGGAGGTCAAGTCGTTATTTTACCGTATCAGAGATCTCGATAGTAAAGAACACGGTTGTAACGTTATCTTAAGAACGTGCTCGCTAGCCTTGTCAAACCGAAAAATATTAGAAGCAAAGAAAGATATCAAAACATGCAGGCATTTCCCTAACTATAGATCTCGATAGAAGCTATGCAGGTTGTTTCGATGATCTAATCTAATTGCTTATTAGATAGGAGCTTTCAGAATAACCGAGAAGTGTGGGCCATTACGCCCTCTCTTTCTCCAAAGAGGAAGAAGAAGATGGCATCTCATCAATCGTCCTCACGGGACCCGTGAACCACTTCCTGGCTGATAACACCCAACTTAAGGATGCAAAGATAAATACTCCCAAGATGATCACCACAGAATAGTCTATCTAATGTTAGCGAAAGGCTAGAATCTGGAGGAATGTATCACTCACTCATGTCCTGGGCCGTAGGATTATGAACCGGTGGGAAGAATAGCATTATAACTATAAAGGTTACCCATGAAACAGCAATGACACCAATTGGTGTCGACCAACGGCCCAGACTAAAGGGTCCCGGAATTAATTTATCTCTTCCAGAGGTGATGCGAAGGAATATTGGGGCAGCGTAAGATGTGTAAAGTCCTATCACGGAAGATCTAATAAAATAGATTTAGCAGCCTAGACACGATCTTTATAATTACCTTCACTCACCCAGCAAGCGATGTCAAGGCAGTTTGCGAAAAGCCTAATACGCCACACACAGCGGAGACAGCAATTACGAACCATACAGCGTTTACGGGGGTTTGCGTATGAGGATTTATTTTCTTCCAATAGCGCGATCCTGGAAGGGCATTATCTCGTGCGAACGCAAATACGACACGGGAAGCATCTACTGCTTGAGCGGCGCCGGTAACATACTGAACTATAATCAGTGATCATATTAGCAAAGGGGTTATGAAGACCTGCTCACCTGAACGACTATTATCAAAGACCAAATAGCTAGCATGCCACGTTTTCCCATAACATTGAGGAAAACCTGGCCCATTGGGAGTGGGAGAGGGGACGATAATATATCGCTCACGGATGGAATTGCAAATGAAGTGGCGATAAGTAGTAGCCACCCCAGGCTTGCTGTTGCGATCACAGAAATTATGATTGCTAAAGGAGCAGCCTTGGCTGCATTCGCGGTTTCTTCAGAAATATGCGCGGCAGAATCGTCTGATATAAATGGCATTCACATTAAGAACGGGTTGATTATGATTGTATATAAGACACCCACATCCTGTCAACGTCCACATAGGGGCCGTAAAGGTCAATATGAATGCCCATCCATCTAGATAAATGCCTCGTTTAGCACTAACAATACAAGTTTCTCATAAATGACGCACTACTAGCCCATCCGGAATGGTTCTCAAGCAGAGTAAATGCGTCAGCTGTCGAAGCACGGTGACCGTCGGACAGTACAAGTAGAGCCACAATCGCGGCAATGGATGTGCCCACTGTTGGCAGTTAATTTAAGACAAGATAGCAGGCCAATAGGGAACTTACCGTTTATGACGACATAGAAAAGATTCAGCCGCGCCAGAACGCTGGTGGCAGCAGAGCAAACTACTCCATGCGACAAGAGGATGGCCAATAGTATACCAAAGGTCGCACCAGCGGACAGGATCACGGCCCCGTCAGTGTTCACCGCGATGGCGGTCGTGATCATTTGAGCGCAGGTGAAATCAATCCCACAGACTAATGTCACCTGCCCAGTAATGTTGGCCCATCCTGTGATCCAACTGGCAAGAGCAGAGTATTTCGGGGGAGCTAATTTTGCTGAGAAGTAGTACAGGCCCGCACTGGTTCTAAGGCATAGAAAGACGCTCGATATGATGTAGTCAATTCCCAATCAACATTTTGCAGCGACTCACGGCATAGACGATGCTAATTCTGCCATAGAAAGTGCCACGAACATGACGAAGCAACACGGTATAAGCCAGCCAAATACCATTCCAACATGGCCACCTAATTCGAGAAATTATTATCTTTGATTCGCACTCAGATTGAGAGCTGAGTGTACCGTTGGCGAGCCCAAATGATAAGGTTGAAGTTACGCTTGCAATCACTCCCATGATCGAGAATGCGAACGAGATGGTTTCGATGCGCTGACATTTACGAATCGACATAAGTATAGCAAGTATTGCATAGCTGAAATGGCTCGGGACCATACCGAGAATTCACGTCGAAACACACTCTTGTACCCAAGTTCGGCAAGTTTGGAATCATCGGCGCGGATGATAGATTTTGTATCCGAGTATTCCACTGCCACAACATCGACAGCGCCCTTTTCCCGTTTCGAGAGCATGGCGGCAGAAGTTGCGCAACGAGAAAGAATCAAGTTGAAGACAAGATGAACCAGCAGAACACCTTTAGTAATCCGTAATTCGGGCTGGAAACCACGATGTCCACTGTGGGTACTGGCAGCGCCCGACAGTGTTCATATGGGGCTCTCTAATAATACAAAAGCCATCATCCACAGAGAGACAAGATTGCAAGTGCCCAAGGAATAGTGTCATAGCGCTCATTGGTCGATACGAGGGGGAGAAGGAACCCGCATTAGGAAAGCATCTCAACTTGTCGGTCTCACGTGGATTTTCCCATAGACCTAAATTTAGAACTATCGCCCTTTCTGGATCGCACTCGTCCAAGAAGACATAGAATCAGCATGTATACTCCAAGATATCGACTAGAAAATACTTCCGTTGTCCAGAGAGGCTCTATCGCACGTCGGTTGTACGATAATCATGTTGAAATGGAATGCCAAACACTCCGAATTTAAATTCTTTCAAAAGATTAGATAAATAGTCGCTAGTATCGTCGATTTTATGTAGTTCTCCGATGCGATATTCGGATATTTGTAGAAATATCAAAAGTTTCGTGTAGGATAGCAAGATGACAAGCAAGAGTCCTTCACAGCAATGAGTAGAAGTAAAAGATAATCAAATTCAATCTGCGTCACCGATGCCATTTTCAATTCAGTGATAGCCTTGACAGTGATGTGTGCCACCCACCGTACGTACGCCCTGTGAGATAACATATACAAAGGCCGGATCTGGAGCTGTGCGCAGCTGATAAGAGACTTGCATCCACTCGTCACATATATATCTCCGTTGTCTCACATCAGGATGCCTGCCAAACGAGTGCTTATTGGGTTTGGAGTTGACGTAGATGCGGTAGCAGGATGGTAAGCAAAGGCCACACTTCGACCCCAACGCAGTAATTCATGAATCATTTGTTAACGTAAGGCTGGGATCCTACGGCGGAGAAGATTCCCCTTTGGACATCTCGAGAGTAAGCATCATGTAAGTTTCAGATTCGATGCTCACCGAATATCCATAGGGCATGTACGCTGGAGAAGTGGGTGTTCCACGGCTCCTCAAATTATTTAAAAAGTACGGAATTAGGACGACTTGGTTTATTCCTGGTAAGCGATAAGTTTATCTTCATTTTAGACTTCGATAAGATGGAAATTAGGACATAGCTTGGAAACTTTTCCAGAAGAGATGAAGGCCGTCCGAGATGCAGGCCATGAGTTGTAAGTACTCGAATATCCATTCATCTATCCAACGAGTTACTAATTGAGCGATCAAATGTAGAGGGTTACATGGATATTCGCATGAGGTATTGTTGGTTCATGCAAGGGTGCATTGCTATAGCTTACACATCGCTCCATAGAATCCCGTTGCGATGACGGTCGAGCAGCAAAAGGACATCCTGGACCACACCTACAAGCTCTTGACAGAATTCAATCATGGAATTCCCCCAAAGGTAAAAGCTCCCTATTATAGTAAGATCGTTCATTAGCTAACTTTCATCTCCAAACAGGGTAGTGTGGCACCCTGGTGGGAGACAAGTAAAGAAGGAACAGACATATTGCTCGATAAAGGAATCGAATATGGTAGGTCGCACGCATTAGCCACAGTTGATCTTCAACATGATGAACATTTTCGTATAGATCATTCGAGTATGGCGCACGAGTACGTCCACAGAATAATACTTGCGAGTTCCACAGTTGACATGCTTCACCAAGCTGTCAGGCATACTACATGCGAGATGAAGATTCATGGACCAAAATAAATTATGCTGCCAAGGCCGATAGCTGGATGAAGCCCTTGCAAAAGGGCAATGAGACGGGACTCGTGTGCATTCCTGCTAACTGGTAAGCTCAGCTCAATTATAATGCGTGAATCAATCTTCATATACATATGTGGCTTCAAGGTACCTTGATGACTTACCACCTATGATGCAAGTCCAAATTCTATTTACTCAATTTAGACGGTAGACTCAACGAGTATCGATAGGTTTATTAAATCAAGCCCTAACTCTCATGGCTGGGTGACTACTTGATGTTATATTGCCATATTGGCACCCTTCTGAAGATTGAATGTGCTATAGGTCGATCCTCGAGTTGTCGAGCAGATTTGGAAAGACACCTTCACATACTGCTATAGGTACAGAATATTTATCGTTGACTCGGACTTCGCACTGAATCTCGCTCATTTCAATTGAAAGAGAGGAAGAGGAGTTCATATTCCCGATTACCATCCACCCCGACGTTAGCGGGTAAGTTAAATGATTCTATGTACTCAGCAGAACGCTTTTGTGACCTCTTTTGAATATAGCCGGCCGCATGTCTTGCTGATGCTGGTCAGTGTTTGAAGTTGTGATATCATTCCTTATACGTTCAAACCGCCTTTCTAGGAGCGCTTCATTGAATGGGTCAACACACACGATAATATTCAGTGGGTACCCTTGATTGATATGGCCCGTGACTTTAGGAGTAAGAAAACGCCTGCCTCTGGTGCAAAGATGCCATCCGGGTTTAAGAACTAGAATACCTAGCGTTGTGCTTTTTGCGATTTTGTCTATTTGTTAATTTCTCGACTCAATTCTTGTACACGTTTCAAGTTATCATCAGTGTCTACTAGAAACTTCTGAAGTTTAAGTTGTCAGCGCAGCAACGGCTACACTATTTATGTATTCCTGCCTCACCAAGTCCATGGAGAGGCTGTAGGGAGAGCGAGTACGTAAGATAGCAGCGCCCGGAGGCTGTTTTGGACATCTCCGGGATTTTTATCTACCATTATATTTGTTGAGCGCCGTATCTTTTAAACTCTCATTAGAAAACGAAGCAGAACAGCCCTTTTATTGCTTCCCCAGTCATCTGGATCTGGATGAGCACAGTCGAGATATCACCATAGGTCGGATCCATTAATAGATCCAAATTTGGGGAATCGGGCACGGCGTCAATTATAACCGGGACGACTCCCGTGGCCTATCCCAAAATCAACCCACGATGAAGCACGACGTGCTAACTCTCAAGAATGTCACGGTTGACTCCAGCGCCAGCTGCGCAGTTATCAGCAACAGCCCTACAGGCGTCGATATTACCCAAGAATGGGGGGAAACCATATCCATGATGAACTGACAGGCAACCTACCACGAGTGCCGGTACATACCGCGTTCGGGCCAGTTATCGGAGGAAGAGCCAACAACGAGTCCGTTATCTTCTTGGGTACGTGGTCGTGGGTTTATCATAATATATAGTGGTAATGCTGTTCTTGTAGAGATCCCATATGCATTACCTCCAGGCCGTTTTGAGGATCCGATCGCTTTACCAAAAGATTACCGGTATGAAAACAAGGAATACATCAGGGAGACTGCATGTCAGTACTGTTCTTCAGATTGAAGTTCAAAGAAATTGACCTTGCGATATAGATGCTGCCCAACCGAAGAATGATGGCCAAGCAGCTGGTAATTGCTTTGCCTGAGATGCTCAAGAATCAGAGCGCTTCATAATGCGTATCGATAGGTGTTCCGTTCGAGGACAAAGTGGGATATGGAGAACCCACTGAAAATCCGTACGCCACAAAATTGTTCTTACCAATAACTGTCGTTGAAGTTTTTCCAAAGTCTGTTTCTAAACATCGCCATACCTCCCACTTTCCCAGCAAAGAAAGGCTTCCCAGTCAAGGTATACGTGCATGGAGGGTAAGCACCAGCGTTTTCAGAAGTAGCTCCAATTCTTAACGGAAGCCGCGTCGTTCTCTAAGATTCCTCCAATTCGGATCCCCGCATTCACTTTCGTCACAGGCCCAATATATTGCAGCTGCCCGTTCTGAGATCTGGATCAACATTGGATATCGTTTATCGGTGTTTGGGTTTCTCGCCAGTGAGAAGCCAGCACTTCCAGGGAATTACGGCTTCAAGGACCAATGGCTGGCTTTAGAATGGATTAAAGCCAACATCGAGGCTTTCGGAGGTAGTTCAAGGCCGTTTAGGAAATGTTTTCCGATCTGAATGATGTCAAATTTCACAGGTGATCCACAGGATGTAGAGCTAACAGGACTGTCAGCAGGTGAGTCAACGATAAGCAGGATGTTCAGACTTCGACTGACGTCGTCGCTTGAAGGTGCACATTCCGTACACCAATTACTTCACCATGCGTCTATCCTTCCTGTTGGAAAAGTGGCCCCCTTTCAATCAGCCGCCATGCAGTCAAATGCGATCCTGTGCGTATCCATTTGAATTATCGACTGTAAAATACATCGTATTTAACCTTTTGCTGGTCGACTACTAGTACCGATCCCAAAACGCCGTCGCAGCTTCAACCTCAATTCAACGCTTTGTGCCAAGCCTTGAAGCTCGACCCCGAAGCACCCGATACACTGTCAACAATCAAGGATCCTATCCGTACACCATGGTCGTTGATTACGCACCTTATCGAAACGGATGCCCTTGGCCAGTTTGGAACCTTCAGAGGGGCTTCATCGGCGGATTGGGTGACTGTTGATCCAGGTTTGATGGAATGGCAGCGCTCTGGGGGCTTAGCTCGTGGGCTGAAAGAGCACGGGGTGAAAAGTATTCTCATCGGAGATCTCATCGATGAGTGGTTTCTCTATTCAATCGCCCATCCCATCAACGGCCCTTCTGACCTCCTGCCAAATTTGGAGAGATATTTCCCGAAAGCAGTTGCGGAGCATATGATCGACGCTTTCCCTCAGCTCCCAAAAAGCGCTGGTAGCAAGGAAGCGACAAGGCTGTATGGCGATATTATGAGCTTTGGTCAAGTCCATCTCCCGGTGCGGCTATTTGCAAGAGACATGGCCTCCAATGGCTTCCCAGTCCTGAGATACGAGATCCGATGGACTCCAGAACAACATCGTCCTTTTGGTAAATTCGTGCTTCATATGCTTATGCGATAGTGTCTGATCTTGATGTTCAGGGTATGTCACTCATGGATGTGATCGAGTTCTATGGGCATTAAGAACACCGAGCTTGGACTCTAATCAAGCCAAAATCGCGAAAGCATGGCTCGATAAAGTATCCGAACAAGTCAAGGCAATGAATGAGTCCGGTAAAGCGCCGAGCTACAACAAGGAGAATATCCTGACTCTGAGAGAAGATAAGATCATTGTGTGGGCATCTGATAAAAAGTGGGACGATATTATGAAGCTATACGAGGTCTTGGAACAAAACTTGAAAAAAGAGAAAATCAGCATCGCCCATTCAAACCTTTGAGAAAAATTGTTGTAAATTGTTGTAAATTGTAGTCTGATCCCAAATCTTAGATGCATTAGCCCCTTTTTGAGATCTTCTCTCGAATACTTCTTTGTCTTTGAATTGTTCGCAGTACTAGTTAGTAGTGGCAGACTTGTGGCACAGTAGCAGACGCGACGAGGTTCTTGGGACCTAGAAGTTAAACGGGCCGGTATTCGCCGAGATTCCAGAACGAGCACGTGATTTGATATCGCTCAGGAGAACTTTCAGAACTGCGGGCGTGGCTCTTGGACATAAACGCAACATCTGCCACAGCACAGAACCTTAGATCCAAGGTATGTTTACTGATCATACACCATATGTCCTCAGAGTCTCACTATTGTAGTCGAAGGGATAAGCATGTCTCTCCAAATCAATCTCTCTAGTAGAGAGATTGCAAACGCATATCAAGATGTAATCAATGGAAATGGGATTGATTGGGCCATCTTCACATATGAAGGTGGTACTAATGATCTCAAAGTCCAAGGGACGGGAAATGGAGGTCTGGAAGAGTTAGAAGAGGAATTCTCGGATGGAAGGTGTGTCTGAAGGTTGATCTGATATGATTGTTAGCTCAGCTTTTCTGTTGATTCACAAAGGATTCAATATGCCTTCGTGAAGGTAGTGGACCCAAATGTAGGACTTAATCCCATTTCATCGGTGCATCTCGCTCACAATATCTGTTTTCCTAGAGTCAACTTCCTAAATTCGTCCAAATCAATTGGTGCGGAGATGGTGTTCCGGAGGCGAAGAAAGGGCTTTTCCACACCCATTCGAGCGCGGTTGCTCGATTCTTGCGTGGTACACACGTTGTTATCAATGCTCGCAACGAGGTACGTGTCAGAATTATCGTGCTTTTCAAGTTTCGAATAATCCCCTATCATTAGACCGATGTCACCCCTGCGCTCATCATGTCGCGTGTCGAAGCAGCATCCGGCGCAAAGTATTCTACTCATAAGGAACAACCCAAAAAATCCGAACCCATCGCACCAGTAGGATCGAGTTATACACCTGTCGGACGACCCGATATTGGAGCATTGAAGAAAGCCCCCCCACCAGCTGCCAAGCCAACTCTACCTTCTACTTCACGACCTGCTTTCTCTGCAACTAAGCCGCCTGCCTCCGCTGGATCCCTCTATGGAAGAGTTGTACAAGGTGGCTCTGCTCCGGCAGATGCTTGGCCTGAAGAGAAGCCCGCTCCAGTCGCAGCTCCGCCCCCGCCTCCGGCTGCATCCAGGCCACCGACCATCCCTACAACGAACAGACCCGCTTTCAGTGCGATGACACCTAAACAAACTGTTACGCCAAGTCAGCCCAAAGCTGTTGTCTCCCCAGCTCCGGTTTTGACCCCCAATACCCCAACGAAGCCCGCTGAAGAGGATCGAATTGAACCAACCAAGAGTGCCTATACCCCTGTTAACTTGCCAGCTCCGAAGAAACTGAGAAATCCGTTTGCGGCAATAGAACAGCAACAGCAGCAATCTACTTCTGTGCCATCTCCAAGCAGTGGTAAAAAGCTCACTTGGTCCGAACGACAAGCTCTTGCCAAAAAGCAGGCGGAGGAAGAGGAGGCGAGAAGTCGAAGCGCGGCATTCGTCCCTCCTCCTGCCGCTGTTCCCGCCGCTAAGCCTGTATTCAAGTCAAGCGCTCCTGCGTTTGGACGAGCTGCTGTTTCACAAAATGCTCCAAGGAATTTTGGCGCTTTAGGAGGCGCTGTCGGCGGTGCTGGTGTTGCTGTAGGAGCCACAGCAGCTGCATTTTCTGCTGTTTCTACCCCTCCTCCTCCACCGCCTCCTCCTCCTGCTTCATACATCGCCGCAAGAGAGGCCGTCCAAGAGGCAGCTTGGGGAACCGAAGAGGATGTCGAACCAGAGCAAGAGCCGGAACCAGAGCCTGAACCGGAACCAGAGGCAGAGCCTCAATATGAGGCAGTAAGTCCCTCCATTATCAATGGTGTAGTTACCTTTTCAAACCCTTCATCTTTTCAGCCGCCACCGCCACCACCGCCTCCCCCTCCGCCGCCGCCGCCCCCAGCCGCCCCGGCGGTGCAACCAGTGGCTGCGCCTCCTCCGCCTCCTCCGCCTCCTCCTCCACCGCCGCCGCCGCCTGCACCACCCGTTGCACAGGTCAGACTTGTGAACCTTGTACCCTGTTGATTCATCAGTACTTACATAATCTTAGATGGCGGCGTTGTCTGTTGCCCCAGAACCAGAGCCTGAACCCGAACCTGAACCCGAACCAACACAGGCATACGTTCCCCACGCTGGGCAGGGCATTGTTGCAGTCGTGCTCTATGAATATGAGGTTTGTTGCTACTCAAACTTACCTTGAATCATTTTTCTGAAGTCGATGTGAACAGGCTACGGAAGACAACGAAATGAACCTTATTGAAGGAGAATATATCGAACAAATTGAGGAAATTGACGAAGGGTGGTGGTCTGGTGTTGGTAAAGACGGAAAGACTGGGCTTTTCCCATGTCAGCTATTTCTCACTTCATTGTATGACATGGGGCTCACTTTTTTTTCCAGCGAATTATGTAGAAATAGTCGAACAACCTGATGTTCCTGCTGAGGTTGAAGAAGCAGCGGCTCCGCCACCTCCGCCACCCCCGCCGCCACCCCCTCCTCCGCCGCCGCCGCCTCCTGTGAGATTGCCGTCATTCATTTTCAAAGTATCTTTTCTAAACTCTAGATTTCAGCCTGCTCCCGCGGCGCCCGCTCCTCCGCCCGCTCCTCCTCGCGCGCCCACCCCACCTCCTGCACCTGATGTCGGAATCACTGCTGTTGCATTATACGAGTACGTTTCTCAACATGTTCTCTGATCTCTCGACGTCTAACATTTTATATAGCTATGATGCGGCTGAGGACAACGAGATCACATTCCGCGAGGGAGACGTAATCACAGAGATCGAGCCTGCCTCGGAGGATTGGTGGCAAGGTAAAAACTCTGTCGGCGAAGTTGGCTTGTTCCCTGGTGAGCGATATATGCTTTTGATCATGGAAACGTCTCTAATCTTATCGTGCGTCCCCTAGCCAACTATGTTGAAGTTCAAGAGTAGTGTCGGGTATACCTGGACCAGTTAGACGACCGAAAATGAGTCAAGTATATGTATGGGTCCTAGATCGTTATCGTTTGCAACATTCTTTCTGGAACTAGCTTATTGATCAAGTGCAGAATAATAATAGGTTTCCTACCAATGATTAGAAATTAAAGTCATGACACCGTTCCAGAGGACTTAATGTTGCTAGCCTATCTGAGCTAGACCAAGGCGTAACCTGCGATGCTAATTTCGAGCAAAAGGAATCATTAATCATTCTCTATCATGGTTTTTGAACCATCCTCATGCCAGAGTTGAAGCGCTTGAGCTTGAATACCAAGCAGACCTGCTTCCTGGCGGCTCTTTCGAGTAATAACTACTAGCAAAGGTATTGATAAGATTGACGCTGGTTCCCATGCGCCACACTCCTTGTTTATTTGCCAATCATGGCAGGTAACAACAATCGTCTATTTGAGAAGATCTAGTCCACTAGAGTCTTTGTCTCTTGAACCTATCATCCACAACGAATTGTGCCATATTGCTTCATTTATCTAAAAGCCGAGAATACTGACTACTGAGCGAATAATCAAATATATCGATTCTCAGCTGGAAATACTCATGTTATTCTCAGAGTTGGGTAAGTCCCAATGCCGCACGTAGTATTGTACAGTGAATTGAACCTGTATCCCAAGCCTGCTTTAGTCCTGACGTCCCGAATGCCATAAAGAAGATCTGGGGTAGGCAGGACCTTGATTAGAGTACAAATCCATTCTTTGAAGACTTTCCATTTCTTTAGTTACGAACGGTGGAACATTGACGCATACATCCACTGATTTCCAGCATGCTCAATTCTTTTTCTGCAATGATATTAAAGACCCTTGGTTAAACGAGTAAGCGCTGAATACGATTTTATAGCCTTTGCTAACGTCTGTCGAATTTATATCCAGGCTTCTGTCTCGTTCGCTAATCGTTCGTCCATGCTGACTGAAGGCCAAGTATATGCTGAATGAAGTACAATGTCCATGGCGTTGACAGGTACGACACGCGTCGTGGGTTGCGAAATGTATTGCTGAGGGTTTTCGTATGCCCATTGCACCATATACGCTCGACGGTGAGAAGTCATGCATCGATTTGTGGCGCATATATTTTCATTTCTCATGTATTTTCAGATGCATTTGACGAAGCGCAAATAGCACATGTGGAGATATTGAAATCTGTCACTAGCACTGGGAGCAGGTATGAGAACATACCAGGCCGCGCTTCGGCCTATAGACCCGCGTCTCCGGTGTCTGCGGCGAAACCTTACACGAGGAAAAGGCCTTTTGACACTGAGGGCGATTCCGAAGTTCATGCACACCAACGACCAAAGAAAAAGGCTCGAGTTGAGGTCCGAAGATCAAAAGATTCGCAATCGCCTAGCCCCAACGAAAAGGTTTCCAGCAAGAGTTTCGCAAAGTCCAAAGATCAAGCGATCAACAACGATTCAGCCTTGCACCCTATTTCCTTGAAGGCAGTAGTCGGGAAAGGGAAGGGAACGGGGGCTGTGAAGGCTTTTCAAAGGCATGTAGCTCAGCGCAAGGTTCTAGGCCCTCCAAGAACGCCCAAAAAGCTTCATTCCGAGTAAGATCATGGGAAATATCGTTTCCCATTTGATGTACGCAATTTGACCATTTACGTTAGCACACTGGCACCACATACCATGTTCTGGATCGACCTTATGGCGAAACGCTCCCCGAGATACGGCTCGACAACGCTGAATTTGTCTGTGGGCGACCTTCTCCAAGCGCCGGACACTAATGCAGCCATATTTGACCTTAATGAGACCTATCTCGGACGAAGATTTATCAATCTGATAATCTGAAAAGCCGTTAATCAAGAATGGACAGCGGTGTTATAAAGATTGTATTATATGGACATTTTCATGCACTGTACCAAATAGCGAATTACTGAAGCATATTTTCCAGATGGAGTTTCCATCATCTTCAGGTGTCCAAAAACTGTGCGTGTGGTCCGCCTGAGTCCTATAGTAGCGACGGGCGAAGATGGACCGCTGAAGCGGTGAAAAACATGAAGTGCCTTCGAAGTATTGGACACACGAATAATGGTCAGATGCTCGAAATGGAATGTGGCCGCCATCGTAATAGCATCTGTCGTTCATTTACGTGAACGTTGCGAGTGTGGGCACCAAGTTCAAGAAAGTTTGCTCAAGGAGTGCCTCAAAGTGAGGTCGATGAGGCAGAAATTCCGCCAGCACGGACATGTGTCGCAGTCGCCAATGTGAGTAAGGCGGTAGTAACTCCATTTTGGAGACGAATTCCTCCTGATCGACAGTTTAGAAGCCATCGAACGAAAAGAAAGATGAGATAAGCTCACTATTTGGAAACTTCGTTGGATATCTCCAGGATGCCGCAACTCTGGAGTATCATATACGTGCGGAAGGATATATTTGACAGTGAGATCAAGTCTATACAGATCGGGGAGTCTTGAAGATAGCAGGTGCACGAGTTGTGGTGAAAGGGAAATGAGACCAATGCGAAGGGTACTGAGGGGTTCCTCTCTTGATTCATGGGCCATTAGGTCAATGATTTCTTCGAGCTCGGCGTATGTTCGATAAGAGCCGGTAAGTGATAATGATGTGAGTGTCGAAGAAAACTGATTAAAGCACAGAGCAGACGTCTCGACCGGGAATAAGTTGGAGCTGATATCGAGAATGCGGAGTTTGGGCAAATGGACGCCTTTAACTGCTGTTTTGATCCAGCAGTCAAATGAAACTGGGTCAGGAGTCATTCCTTGGCCGCCGAATTGGGTTGCGCGCAGCCGAAGTACACGGAGACACGATCGATTGGCAGATAGGAATTGCGCGAGGCCTCTAGGACATCCTAGGTGCATCGCCTCGACAGGAATGGCGATAATGAGTTGGTCCAAAGCTGGGAGGGGTTCAATCGCAAGGAACAGTGGTGAGAGATCCGCAGGCTCCCACGACTGAATACTGAGTGTTTCCAACGTCGACTGCAGCCGGCTGATTGCAGGTGCTAGATGGTTCTTCAAGACGTCGTCGCATTCAGTCACCGAGTAGACGTTCTCGGTATGAACGCATAGCTGGAGTTCTTTTAGATTCGGGACTTGGAATGCTGGAGTCAGGAGCTCCTTCATATTCTCGACCGCGATTTCTAAAGAAAGCTTCTGGAGGTTCGCGTGACGGAACACGGTCGATAGGAAGGGAACAGCAGTCGCACTAATCGAAGGCAGCCTATACCACGTCACGTAATAGTCGGTAACATTCGGCAGTCCGCTCAGAACCTCCAGCATGATCTGCACGACATCTTCAGCGCGTTTGAGGGACCGTATTAGGCGTATTCGAGGAGTTTTGATGAACAACTTTTGGTCCAGCAAGAGGTTCGCGAGGTCTGAGACTTTGTCGCGAAGGGTACGGCGAAGAATAGGTTCTGGTTCTATTTTCTCCGTGTCGATGACATCTTTGATGAAGCCTGGATATATATGCAGGATACGGACGCGTTTGGCTACGGCTGGATCTCTGGGGGCTGCTATCAGGAAAAGAAAAAAAAGCGGTAGGTCGATGCACACCTTAGGCGTACCAGACTTCTGATCATCCTGTTATCCAGATATGCAAAGCTCATTTGGCGGTAGCGGTAGTCCATCGCGAGCTGGAAGAACGTGCTGTTCAGGCTGATAAGGCTGAGGAGAACACGGACGGGGATGAACTGGGCGATGTGCAGCCATATCTCATGCGGAATGGTGGTCATTCGAGAGGAGAATGGCGGATATGGACAAGGCAGTGGTGCGTCAAGGTTGCCATCTGGGAGGCTTTTCGCCAGAGAATCGACGTTGAAAAACCTGTCATTTGCCCGTGACTGTTGGACAGGGACAGTCTGCCTTGTTCCCATTTCGACTTAATGAGCTTATCTCAGCATCTTCTTCGCCGCCTCGAGGCACCCGTCGGATGTCCCAACAACCTTCTTCCGTCAATTCGGGTTAAAGTCTTGCACCATGCCAGCACCATGCCCACTTTTGTTCTAAATGAAGGATGCCGTGCTCTTGTCTTTCCTTATTCGCTTGTGGCATCCCTCATGTTTTCCAATCTCTCCATATTGTGCTCCCAATGCTCTCCCGGCATAATTGCTCCAAACATCGAACTCCGGGCTCCGCCCGAGGCGTTTACGGCTCGAAGGTGGCTCCTATTATGTATATAATGGCGCTAGTTAAGTATCAGAGTTCGCTAGCAGAGCTTACTCGTTCTTCTCCCTCCGGAATATGCCTTTTCCATGATTTATCGACGTCTGACGAGGCCTTGATCAACGCCTGTCTACTCGTTGCAAGGATACTGAGGGTGCTACGAACGTCGACGCCGGCTAGGCTCTCTATTCTAGGTTCCTGCGCGCCTGGTCGGCTGACTTGGCTTTCAATAGGCTGTGAATCACTATATCCAGCCCATGGCATGACGTCTCCAAGTCCGCATTTCTGACTTCACGCCGCGGCGCAACGCGCTGCCTGACTTCGACCTCGAATATTCTTACTTCCAGGACAATAGATCAGACCGTTCTCCTGGTCCGCAATCTCAGAATGACCGCAATACTGTTCTGATTTCCAGATACAAGCTCATCCCGGCTTCCCACTCTGACCTGCAACTTGCAGGTCAGAGTGGGAAAAGAGAATTTTACAGTAGGCGGGAGCTCTTTCAAGCACTGTTCTGGTCAACTTTGGCTTGTTATTTTTGTTTAACTTGTTCAGCTGCGTTTTGGATAACACGACGTTGAACGAGTGTTGTAACTTGTAGGCACCATGCTCCTTCATGCAGTGCCGTTCTTCTGAGTGCGTACTTGAAGTCCGTAGATAAGTATGTGACACCTATCTGACTATTTGAACAACAGGCCCGAAGTCAGTAAAACTATCAATACTCATTCTTGACAAATTATCACCAGAAGCCTGTTATACTTTGAACCGTTGTTTCTGGTCCCAATCCGTGGCCCGGCATTCTTTGTGTGAACTTTTGCCTTCTGATTTTTTTAGCATCTCTGCTGAAGCTTAAAACTCAAAGCTTGAAGGCCGATACTTGCGTCTCTATGAAGCTCTATAATTTCCACAATTGGAGGAACTAGCTCTGATATGTAGCTCAGAGGCTCCAGTTTTCAAAGCCAAATTTGTGTGCCCGGAGACTGGTCAGCTCGGAGATGAAACAATCAACTACGCTACATAAACTTACCAAGGACCTAATTTTGTGCCAAATTGACCACGGAGAGTTACGGGCACCAAGTCGCTGGGCAGAATATTCGTTTTCTCGATAGTGCATGTACGGGATGCTTGAGTTCATGTCAGCCATTTCGCGTGCTGTCAAAGGCTGAGCACTTCCTTATACTTCGTTAATTTTGCACCACATTTTAACTCCTTTAAATTTGGCGAAGCAACATGAGAGCCGTAGATTTAATTGGAATGTTACACAGCTTATCATTCTAATACCAGGTATCGTTTTCCCGCCCTCTCATTCAGTGCGCAGCGGACCATATTTCCACAGGACCACGAAAGATCCCCAATAGAGCAACCACCCTGCAGAATCCCAGATAGGATGGATGTGGCTGGTCTCTTCATTTTCGTATGAGTACAACCCGTCCTCGTTGATCGCTCCATATGATTGTGCTTTAGAGAACATGCTATTGCGTGGCGTATAACCCCCATAGTGGTGCGATTGGTAATTCGAAGCAAAGGAATCTGTTGAAAGGTGCGCAAATGATATAATCAAGAGACTTATCGAGAAACCGATTATGATTTTGTCCTCACCTGCTCTTATTCCTCTCTGGAATCCCAAACATGCCAAAATGCCACGAATAATGCTGCGCGGCACAACATAGAGCCCAAAGTATAGCATACGGAATGGCAAAATAGCAATGTAGAGCGGCGCGGTATAGAGACCAAAGCGCAGTATGCGGAATGGAAATTGAGGATAGTAAGACCACAGAAACAGAACACCAGCTGTTCTATATGGATACCGGACAACTTTTGAGAGGACAAGGCTTATCAGACCCCTCGACTCCTTATTATTAAGTGAGAAAGTGTAACTACTTACTGACTTCGCGGTGTAATATATCCCACAATTGTTCAACGTTCACGTCGCTCGTCATATCTGGGCCGTGAGCACTTGAGCGCTTGAGAAATCAAACTAGTTAGATCTTTTTCGGCAGAAAGGATGACGGTACAGACGAAGGGAAGTCGTGGGCGTTCAACGACTTTTAACTTTGGATGCTTCACATCATGTCCGGCAGTGCGGCACTATGTATAGAGTTCAAACCTTCAAAATGAGCCGATATGAATCAGATCGTATTATGGACTCTTCAATACATGCCAGTTTTCCTGTATCTAAACGCGGCGAGTGTGTACATACACGAGTAGTGTCAACGATAGTTGCCTGGAGTTGCGTTCTAGTTGCGTTAATCGAGTTTCATGCCACCGTCTTTTTTGGTCAAGTAGTTAATCGCGATTTATTATATACTAAATACAGCATTTGAAAGTTGTTTGAATGTATCAGAAATACATAAAATAACTCCTATATTCCGAAGACAGCAAAGGTTTGTACAGAATTAGAACTAGAAGCAGAATGCGAGATGTGCAAATATAAGAGTAACATATGATGAAGGTCTCCGTACTGCTCCCCAGCCTTCCAATGTAGTGATTTACTGACTACCGTACTTCAACAGTACGACCAAAGATCCGTACAAGAGCAACCATCCTACGAAACGCCAGAATATTCCAACGGTGGGATGTGACCTGTCTTCTTGTACGCCCGAACCATCCTGGTTGATTGTCCCGTAGGATTGCGATCTGGAAAATATAGTGTTGCCAGGCGTATATCCCCCATAGTGGTGTGACTGGTATCTCGAAGCAATTGAATCTGTAGAAAGACGTCCAATAGAAATAAGAAAAGATATATAGCAATAAAGAACATAATTTTGCATTTACCTCCTCTCACTCCTCCGCGTTCAAATCCCAAGCATGTCAAAATCCCGAGAACCACGCTACGTGGCATGACCCAGAAGACAAAGTATAGCACTTGGAACGGGAACTTAGGATAGAAAGACCATAGAAGTAGAACAGCTGCTGAGATATACGGGTATTTCATGACTTTCAAGTGTGGTTGAGCTAGGCTATGCAGGTTAAAACGTCAAAGCGCAGTCAAGTACTCACGGACTTCATGGCGGAACGTGTTCAGCGCATCTTTTACGCCCTCCATCGTTGGGAAATTGAAGCAGACGTCTTTAGTAGCCTCAAGTGCTGTGAGGCATGCGCGTCTTGTGTGGATGGGTGGCATTATGGAGGTATAGAGCAAGAGGCTGTGGGCGTATTCAGATTGCTGCGGTCCGGCAACGGTGTGCCACAGAACATGTACGTAAGCACCAGTCGTATTGAAGGGCCTTGAAGGAAGTGAATGTTCGTGACTCCTTAATTCATTAATGCTTGACTGTAAGTAAACCGGGTTATTTATAAGGGTATGTTTCTGCAGATGTATTTCAGTGGCAAACGAGAATTGTTGACAGAGGGCCTACAGTGTTTTACCGCTCCTCGGCACAAGCGATTGAAATCATCGAATGGCGTCGCAACACCTGCATATATGAACTAAAAAAGTATCTAGGATTTTCGATAGGTATCTTATAAAATGTTTTCTGCAAGAAATAAGCACGAATCGAAGTTTAAGATGGCGAGCGTCGTCGATTTGTGAAATGCGTCGAAAAGGCCCCAAAACCACTCCTTTGCACACCCGTGACACGCGTTACTGCCGCGTTCCCACACCCTATGACCTCTCACCAGCGCTGTCACTCTTGCTTGACTCTCGCTCTCATTGTCTCCATTCCTCATCCTCTGTTTCTGGGCATCTTCGCACAGATTAAGGAGACTTGAAGCTCGGGAACATTTTAAGAAGCTATGTAGGTAATAGCGCGGGATTGTTGATGACGGAATTGGCGTATCTTGCCAGTGCATGTCTTTGTAGCTGTCACACTTCTATGTCTCCTTTTGACTTGATTTTTTTCTCCTCCAGTTTTTGTCGGATTCCAATGATCTATAACTCGATTTTTAGCTTATTAAAACGTTCATATTATTGAATTTTATTAAGTGGCTGCCTGCAGTATTGGTGATACAATCAAGGAAAGGATTTACTATGTTTTGCATACATTGGCCTTTTCAGCCTTATATATGTCAATTGCTCTTCAGAACTTTGAGCTAAAAATTTGATATTTTTTCCGTGCGTACATATATAATATATCTACTACCCTGCCAAAAAGCTAAGGGATTGGACGAGAACTGACGAAGAAATGAGCAGGTGTGCCAAGGAGTGATAGTGTGCCGAGGACTTCGACAAAGAAAAATCCAAGAAAAATCTTGGATTCAAGCCATCAACATCCCATTGTAACACCATCGTAGGGACCTAAATAAATCAGCTACTCAGACAATCTTCAAGGGTAAAATCGTTTAGGTACCATCATGGTCTTTAATATCGCCTTCAAATATGTTCGCGACATCACCAGTTGAACATCGCTTATCGGTGTTATCATCGCCCAGACAGACCACCCAGGATTTATTGGATTGAATATGCTTTTCGCCACCGGGGTGGTGAAACCCAAGAAATTCACTGGGGAGAATGGGTACTGGGTCTTCCCTAATGACAATAAACCTGTTAATTAGGGATGTGAGATATACTGTAATTGTCGCGTACATATTATTCACGCGGTCGAGGTTGACATGCTGGTCAACATAAGTTGCAAAGGCTTGGTTGCCTACCTAATAGGTAGGAATGAGGAAGTGCGAGTAGAGAGCGCAGTTAAGTAGCGGCTTACCCGAGGCGTTCCATAACCGATAAACCTGAAAGTGGTCGTAGGCAAGAATAACGGTAGATACACACTCTCCAGGAGAGAGAGGGCCGCGCCTGGTTTGAATGTTGAGTATGTTAGTGTCCGCACCCCCAAAAAATCGAATCGAAAGAGATATACAAACGCACCCAACGAGTGGCCGACGAGTGTAACCTTGTTAAATCCACTTTGTTGCAATGCTTTCCTGACGGCAGCGAGAACCGTCGTCGCAGTTCTGAAAAAAAAATACATGTTTGAGTATTCTTCTAATGATTTATGGAGCCACTCACTTAGCGTGTTCGTCAGCGAAACCATTGTGGACTTCAATATTTGAAGGTATTCCAGGGAACAAACGCGAATTTAAGCGTCGGAGAGCAATATTGGCATCTGTAAGAAGCGGTACTCTGCCGGCGACCTTAAATCTTGAGTAATATTCGTCTGATATTGACTTACACTTTCGAAGGATCCGTTCCTTCATGGCCGACGATAACAGTCTAGACGGTGTTCAATATTTCTAATGGACGATTGACACAGATGCGTTTACCTTGAGTGTAGGATCATATCCGACATACCAGAATTGGACCCCGATTCCATCACCACCAGAAGCCAGGGGCTTGAAGGAAGGATTTGCGTTGCAGTTTGCTTTCATTATTGCGATGAACGAGTGACTCTTCGATGAAATTTTACCCAAGAACAAGATGAGCGCACCTCCGCAAGTCCAGCTTAGAAGCTTCGATGGATGGCAGTATGCGGCACTAGCGTAGAAAGTGAACGGCCTGAAGGCGGCGATCTGCGCACTGGAAAGTGTAGAAAATGCTGTTTGGCGGCGAGTTGGATTGGCGTATACTTGAAGGGCGAACAAGGCTATGCCAAGCAATCGGAAGAGCTCGCTGGTAGGAAAATGCACGGAGGTCGAGAACATGACCAAAAATTGTACACTTCAGAGAATATCGCAAAGAGTGAATATCGCCTAGATGGTAATGAAAGGCTGAGTGACAAAGCGACTTGAGGGGACCTCGCCTTGCGGAAAGGGATACACGATCGACTATGTAACCGAACCGAGTTCGATTGGTTACGACTTTAGTATCGACCATGCGAGCGGTGAAATCCTGATCGATATGTCTCGCTCTACAAAGAGATGTCCGATAAATCACTATAGCCGTCCAATAGTATGGTATGGAAGGTAGCAGAACATTGAGGTAATCATTGGCACCAAGGTGTGTACATTTGGCTGAGTGTTGTAGCCGTTGTAAGTGAAGACCAGAATCAAAACGAAAGGGGTGTGACTTTGTTGGAACAGGGCCACAATTGTCATAGTATGTTGTCCAAAGAAGCTGTCAAGTAGTAAATAGGCTAACGTGTGCATGACAGAGTGACAAAGGCAGATAGAAAGACAGATGCAACTTGAGAGTGATTGGCATGTTAAATAGCATTGTACAGTTCCCTTCCCAAAGTCATATACCAGCAGCAGAGATATGCCACAACACGGCAGCCACATGTTATTGACGAAGTAGCTTTTGGTTCAGTCGATCGTTAGCATTGAGGAAATCTTCAACAGTTTTCGGGACTGTCATATCCAGATTAGGACCAGTCGAAAGGTTCTCGAGAGTATGGTTGGAGTTTGGTCACAGAGGTATACAAAAAAAGAGAAAATAATCCTCATAAATTGCATTCGATGTTTGGGAATAACGTGAGGATAAGGGGAGGACTCGATTGAACCATTTTGTGGCCCACGAGAGGGTAAGTGGAAGGTCGACGGTGAAAGGAGGTAAGGCGGCCAAATTCCAGCGGCAGTGACAGGCGTACATGTGATATGACATACATATTTTCGAAGTCCGGTCCGGCCGTCGGCACTCCCACTCTCGAATCTTGGACTTCCTCGGGCCAGTTCTTTGTCCTTTCTCTTCATCGTTTGCTCAACTCAGTCGATGATTGACCTGTCAAGGTGAGCCAGCTTTCGTCACTCATTCTCATGTTTGATTCTTGACATCCAATAGTAGTAAATCAATGAATACGTTATGAACCATGCGGTTCCTTGACCCAACTTCTGAAGTTCTGAGGATCCATTATGCAAACGATGAACGAGTCGTATAAGTACGACCCGTGATACAATTGTATGCCGAGAGCACGCGTTACTTCCTTGACGACGTGCGTATGAACCAAGTATGAACTCTCCAAGACAGTCAGCCGACTGGCGTAACATAAGGTTGTGTTTTTTTAACTTTTTCAGTATGTTCGCCTCCCCTACTCAAGTACGCAACGTAAGAAGGACATCGCTCGCCGCTCGGAACAACGTACCCGTGCCAATTTAGTCAGGAATATACATCTCTCGGAACCTTGGAACCGAGAAGCCACTATATGCCAGCGAAGCGATGATTTGGGCTTCATATCGTTCACACTCATTTCCTCTATGTATAAATACCCAGGCATTGGGCATGGCCCCATCAGCGAGGCTCGAGCCCTTCTTTGAGCATGCGTCTGATACTTTTATCCTATTTGTTCTCTCTGGTGGCCTCTGCCTCTCTTGTAGGAGCATTGCCAGGACTGCCTGATAAATCTATGGCGTAAATCTCGGTTCTTGGTGAGTTTTTGTCTTGCGAAATATGAGATGCACGACTCACTTCTATAATGTTGTGAATGAACACAGGCTCGTACTGGAGGCCTGGATGCTCCCCGCTGGTATGTTATTGTAGATACCGAAGTTTTAAAACAGGTCAGACGGCTCAATCCTACGGCAGAATGGATTGCAATGGGCGGACAACAATGCGACGACTGTTCGCAGTGCATTGCGACTGAATTGTGAGCCAGTTTATTCTCGGATCTGGCATTATTTGATCAACGGCATGCCAGCGCATTCGCGCAAGCATATCCCGATACTGTCGATGAAAAGTTCAAAACCCATTGGTAAATTTTACTTCAAACCTCGCAGTGGTATTTTTGCTCAACATAGACAATATTTAGGGAGACCTGGTTCACCCAAACTGATGTTGATAATCTGGTGAATGCGGGAATCAACACAGCCCGCATTCCAGTGCGTTTATCTCTTCATTTCGCGCGCGAACTACTTTTGTTGATGAAAATACAGTTAGGGTATTGGATTGTCGAACCGTTGGTAAACCGAACTTCAGAATTCTATCCGAGAGGCGGAATTGTGGAACTTGTAAGTAAAATCGTCGGGCCCTTAAGAATACTAACACTCACACTCCGTTTTTGATAGGAAAGAGGTTTGAAACAGCTCAAGGAAGCTGGAATAGCCGCCATCCTCGATCATCACGCCCTACCTGGTGTAGCGTCACCTGGTCAAATGTTTGCTGGAAGGTAATTTAAATCCACTCGTTTGCTCGATATTTATTTTCTATCCTGACTATTACTTCATTAGGTGTACAAATGATGTTGAGTTCTACGTGCGTCGGTTTTCGCACCTTGGTACACGACCAATCCTAATCAAAGCTACAAGACGCCCTACAACTATCACCGTGCTCTCGTTTGGACCGCTGTAATGACGGCCCTTTCGCATCTTGATGAGGATTTCGGTACCGTTGCAGCCATCGAAGCTATGAACGAACCTATTATGAATGCGGATCAGACTCCTGGCTTAGGTGGCTGTAAGTTTTTACGTTTCTTCTAATGATTTGGAAAAGAATTCAGAATCTCATATCCGTAGTCCAAGTAAATTTCGTCCAAACCGTTCGCGCTGTAGAGTTGTCCCTTGGAATCCCGGTTCCTGGTATCAACACGCCATCTTTCGATTCTGCTGGTAACGCCACATCTGCTCTTTCTGGGGTTTCCACGCTCGCTTCGATCTTCAATTCCGAAGTCCGCCAAGTTCTTCACGACGCTATCCCTATCTTAGCCCAAGTTGCAAAACAATTAGATTTGAACATGGAGTTTGCTCATGGTGGTTTGGGCTCTATTTTGAGGGCAAGACAGCCTTTGGTCACAACGTATGTTGACATGCGCTTATATGTGAACAATATTAATGCTGGCTATATTAGATTTATGGATGTCAATTGGCAATACAACAATCCCTCGAATCCGGCCGCGGCTGCGATTGGGCCCCAGGGTTATGACAACCACTTGTATTATTCGTAAGTTTGTCACCATTTCTTTGCGACATCTGCTTAATATATATGTTAGGTTCGGAGTACGTTTGGATAGTTCTTCAAGCTGGTAGATGAAAATTCTCATCCAAGCCGATTATATATGTAGGGTGTCGCAGATGCCAACGAAAACGCGTACTTAACTTCAGTCTGCAGTACGTGTCTCATTTTCTGTTCCTAGGCCGTTGAGTGCTTATGGCCCTACTCTTTGGTAGATCTAGATCGCATACAAACCGACGCCGCCCTCGGAAATAGTCCGTTGTGGTTTGGCGGTAAGTGCGCCGTTGATTATATTATTTTTCCCTTCGATTCAACAGTCCAAAATCCTTTTCTGACAGAATGGGGTCTTCCAACCCAATTCAACGCCTCGGATGCATTTTTGTTCAAATGGGCCGATGCACAGAAATTCTCGTACAGCAAGGGCGCAGGATGGATATTCTGGAACTTCAAAGTCGAAATATCGTCTCTCGCTGGGGATCTTGCGAGGCAATGGTACGTGATGATAAATATTTCTCGCCTTTAGACATCGCACTGATGCATAGATAAGGTCGTACATGGAGGGCCTTCGTTTAGGTTTTTTCACTCAGGACCCTTCGCAGCTCAATGACCCTAATGTTTGTGCCCCATACATCACTAGTTAACTTCTACCTATGTATCAGAATGGGACACGAAATCAAGAGCTTGCTACAACCATTTACCAAAGACATTTAATTTTGACATTCGGGGATCAAAGACCTCGATTTTTTAGACCAATAAAAAGTATCAGAATCACAACAGAATCCCATTTTACATATTGAATACTTTCGATATGCTAGAAATCGCGATATCGAGTTGACAGAATGATTCGGTCCATTCTTGCCAGACTTTCTTCGCCGGCACTGGCGCCTGCTGCTGTAGCGCTTAGCGTTCAACGTTGCAGCGCTCAGCGTTTGGCGCTGGCTTTAATCGTTGCGTTATCTAATCTCCGATCAATTGATTAATCCGGACATCATCTACTGCTGGTTGGCCGTTCGATCACCTCTTTCACATAGTCGTAGTAGAAGAACTTGCAAAACTCGTTATCGACATGTCTGGAGTCGTCAACGTCTTCGTCGTGTCAGCAGACACTCATTCCGAACGTCGTATTGACCCTCACAACACTGTGGAACAGCTCAAGGTGAATGGTTGCATCGATCCCGTACTTGATCGCGCTGATATTGACTCTTAGGGCAAACTAGAACTGATCACTGGTGTCCCGGCCGCAAACCAGGCCTTGACGTTGTTGGCCTCTGAACTAGACCCTCGTGTCATCGCGACTCTGGATGATGACTCGAAAAAACTTGGATTCTACGGAATAGCGGACTGGCAAGTCCTCAAAGTGCTCATCTACCTCGCTTACCATCTACGTGAATACTAATCGTTGCTGCAGGTCGTGGACACCAACCCCTCTTCCAGCCTTACCGGGCAGCTGACGGACGTGACGCAGGTGGACAAGTTCGAGATCACGGAGGCGGAGTACGCGCAGCGCAGGGACACGGTGCTCGCGTTCAAACAGCGGAACAAGCTCGGGCGGTTTGGGGAAAGAGAGGCGTCGGCGGAGCCCGAGCCGGCGCCTGAGAGCTACGATATCCCGGTGGGGGCGCGGTGCGAGGTCGGGTCGCTGGAGCCGGGGCTGAGCAAGCGGGGGGCGGTGCGGTTTATTGGGCCAACGAAGTTTGGGAAGGGGGTTTGGGTGGGGGTTCAGTACGATGAGCCGTTTGGGAAGAATGATGGATCGTATGTGCTTGGATATCAGTTTTTGCTCTCTCGATGATGGTAATAATTGTTTTTTTTGTTCGTATTTTTAGGGTGCAAGGCGAGAGGTATTTTACATGTCCGCCGAACTACGGTGTCTTCGTGAAACCCGAAAAGGTCAAGGTGGGAGATTACCCTGTGGAAGAACTGGATGTCGATATGGACGAGGACGAGGAGATGTAATTCGACTATCTTTCGGATATTTTTTGGAAGGAACAATTGAAATACCCACATCTTCCTGACCCTTCACCGAGGACCGCGTGCAATATTCCACCGAACCGCAAGGATACAAGCGCACGGTGGATTTTCTCTGTTGAACCTGACTGATTCATCCCTTTGCATGCTTTTGATCTGCATCGAGTCAGGGATTGACATTATATTTTGGACCGAAGAACATATGAATCATGTCGTCAAAACGCTATGCCTTTTCGCAGCCAAAGGCTGACTGATACAGGCGACAATGTCCCTTTTTTCGAAATTTCTCGTAGGGACTCGAAGCGAATCGAGTCAGAAAAGAGAATTGCTTAGGCATTGGAATGCAGCAAATATGAGTTGAAAGCTGCATAAAGATGAGCAGTAGCCAGTTCGACGAGTCACTTGAGTCCTCGGAATTTATTTACCCCGAATACAAATCGTGAGGACGTCGATAGTCTTTTAGATTTTTAGCAGGTCTGTATAGCACAAGTATAGCAGTAATATGGTGCTTGGGATACGGGTCAGGGTTGGTAATGTGGCAGAGAGCTAACGCTTGGAAAGTGGTCGAATGAGCAGGAAGATGACAAGCCCGGAGCGCCACGTGTGTAATGAGTTTGGCTGTGTTGTCGAGGGCCATTGATCTCCCCACACGTAGGACGCGCGTCCACCCTTCTCCTTCCTTTATATACAACGAGCGTGAGCTCACTCCCCTCCACATCCCCCACATCTCTCAACGCAACCACAATGGCAGACCCAAGCGGTGCAGCACCCCAGCCAGGTCCTGACGACGTTTCCACCGCAATCCTGCGGCCCAAGAAATCGTATGTGCTTTTCGAGTGTCACTGGTGACGCATAGCTGATCAAACGCTCGAATTTCCAGCCCCAACCGCCTCATCGTCGACGAAGCGACTGCCGATGACAACTCTGGTAAGGCGATAGACACTGGATATCGTACATCTGGCTGATCATTCCTTTAGTGGCGACACTCAACCCAGCGACGATGGAACTGCTCTCGTTGTTCCGAGGCGATACGATCATCGTTCGGTATGCACTTTTTCTCTATCGCTTACGGCTGCTGATCTCAACTGACATATCTTTTACGTTAATAGCGGTAAAAAGAGACGCGACACTGTGCTTATCTGCCTCAGTTCCGACGATGTTGAAGAAGGACGCATCCAGATGAACAAAGTGGCTCGCAACAACCTGCGAGTCAAACTTGGCGACCTCGTCAACGTACACCAATGTCTTGATATCAAGTACGGCAAGCGGGTACATATCCTGCCTTTCGACGACTCGATTGAAGGCCTCAGTGGAAACATCTTCGATGTTTACCTGAAGCCATACTTCCTCGAAGGTACGCGTCATCACTTTCCATGATACCTGACAATTTCTAAAAAAAATATGACTCGACATAGCCTACCGCCCCGTTCGCAAAGGTGACACCTTCCTCGTACGTGGAGGAATGAGGACAGTAGAGTTCAAGGTTATCGAAACGGATCCTTCTGAGTTTTGTATCGTGGCACAAGATACGGTCATTCATACTGGTGCGTTGTCTGAGTCAGTTGTCCTGGACTTTAGGCTAACCTCTCTGCAGAGGGTGACCCCGTCAAGCGTGAAGACGAAGAGTCAAATCTTAACGACGTTGGTTATGACGATATTGGTGGATGCCGGAAACAAATGGCCCAAATTCGTGAACTTGTCGAACTCCCCCTGCGTCATCCACAACTCTTCAAATCCATCGGTATTAAACCTCCTCGCGGTATCCTCATGTTCGGTCCGCCAGGAACTGGTAAAACACTGATGGCTCGCGCGGTTGCGAATGAGACCGGTGCCTTCTTCTTCCTCATCAACGGTCCCGAAATCATGAGTAAGATGGCTGGTGAGAGTGAAAGCAATCTCCGTAAAGCCTTCGAGGAGGCCGAGAAAAACTCGCCCGCTATCATCTTCATCGATGAAATCGATTCCATCGCGCCTAAGCGTGAAAAGGTGCGTGTTCTTTCATAATTTTACGTTAATGAATTCTAAAAATAATTTATTCCATCTAGACCAATGGTGAAGTTGAACGTCGCGTTGTTTCGCAACTCCTCACCCTTATGGACGGCCTGAAGGCTCGTTCAAATGTCGTCGTCATGGCCGCGACTAACCGACCGAACTCTATCGACCCTGCCCTCAGGCGTTTCGGTCGTTTTGATCGTGAAGTCGACATCGGTATCCCTGACCCAACTGGACGTCTTGAGATCCTCCGCATCCACACCAAGAACATGAAGCTTGCTGATGATGTTGACCTGGAACAAGTGAGTAACGAGGATTTCTATTCCAAAGCGTGGATGCTAATTAAATTTTCCAGATTGCTGCTGATACCCATGGTTATGTCGGTTCCGATGTTGCTTCTCTGTGCTCAGAGGCTGCTATGCAACAAATCCGTGAAAAGATGGATCTGATCGACTTGGACGAAGACACCATTGACGCTGAAGTTCTCGACTCCCTCGGCGTCACCATGGACAACTTCCGCTTCGCTCTCGGTACCTCCAACCCCTCTGCCCTTCGCGAAACCGTCGTCGAAGTACCCACTGTCACCTGGGACGATGTTGGTGGTCTCGAGAAGGTCAAGCAGGAGCTCCAGGAAACCGTGCAATACCCTGTGGAACACCCGGAGAAGTTCCTCAAGTACGGTATGTCGCCTTCAAAGGGTGTCTTGTTCTATGGACCTCCTGGTACGGGTAAGACCCTGCTCGCCAAGGCCATCGCCAATGAGTGCAATGCCAACTTCATTTCGATCAAGGTAAGAGATATTGTTTTTTATTTGTGGGCGTATATACTTATCAATTTTGTTACTTCAAGGGTCCCGAACTCCTTACTATGTGGTTCGGTGAATCAGAAGCCAACGTCCGCGACGTCTTCGACAAGGCTCGCGCTGCTGCTCCCTGTGTGATGTTCTTCGACGAGTTGGACTCGATCGCCAAGGCTCGTGGAGGAAGTGGCGCCGGTGGCGATGCTGGAGGTGCCAGTGACCGAGTGCTGAACCAGATCCTGACGGAGATGGACGGTATGAACGCGAAGAAGAACGTGTTCATCATCGGCGCGACGAACAGGCCCGACCAGATCGACTCTGCTCTCCTCCGTCCTGGTCGTCTGGATCAGCTCATTTACATCCCTCTCCCCGACGAGCCATCAAGGCTGTCGATTCTCAAGGCGGCGCTCAAGAAGTCGCCTGTGGCGCCCGATGTGGACCTCGGGTTCTTGGCGAAGAACACGCATGGGTTCTCTGGTGCTGATCTGACGGAGATCTGCCAGCGGGCTGCGAAGCTGGCCATTCGGGAGTCGATTGATGCGGATATCCGGGCTGCGCGGGAGAAGAAGGAGCGCGAGGAGACGGAGGACACGAAGATGGAGGATGTTGAGGAGGAGGAGGACCCCGTTCCCCAGATCACGAAAGACCACTTCGAGGAGGCTATGAAGTATGCTCGTCGCTCCGTGTCTGATCAGGATATCAGGCGCTACGAGATGTTCTCGCAGGTATGTGCACACGCAACTTGGTATGGTGTGATTAGTTTGCTGATGATTTCTTCTGTAGAACCTGCAACAGTCGCGTGGATTCGGAAACAACTTCAAGTTCCCCGAAGGCGACGGTGCAGCCTCCGAGACTGCTGCCACTGGCAACGCTGGATTCGCTGACGACACCGCGGATGACGATCTGTATGCTTAAAAAGCTTCTGGGCACGAGAATAATGTTGGCAGGCGTTAGTTGACACTGCTTCCTTTCGTATCGTCACCTAATCGGACGCTTTGGTGTTGTTTCTCCATCTTACCTCTCCTTCCACTATCCTGGCGTTCCACGTAGTCTTCTTTTACTGTAGTACCATAAATTTGCAATTTTTTCTATATTTTGTCAAAGCAACCTTAAATATCATAGAGGATTTTTACCGACGTGTTGTTGACCGAACTATGAACACTTTGCAATTGGTCGTGATTCGTATAATAACATCAATCGCTTTCCACTAATACCGGACCGGGATTTGGTAAAAGAGGAGGTCGCGGTAATCTCGTGATTAGCAGGGGAAAATTCTCCTGCTACAACTCCATTGCTTCCTGCTGAGCTTGTATTGAACCTACCGTTCTTCCTGACTGCGAACGACTCACAGCAATTACTCGATTCTTCTGCAAAAAATATCTTGACATCCTCGACAGCCCTTATCAGTTGGTACGCTATCACAATTCATCACCTTTACTTAATACTCGCGCTAATCAGCGTGCCAATAACCCGCATTTGCATACTAAATTCACTTCGCGCCATTGACATACCTTCAGCAATCTGTGTCTTCGAGTCCGTTTGTCGACAGTATCGAAACACTTCATGCCGTTTAATTGGGAATACCTTCTGTCTTCGAGTTCTTCGTCGAATAGCCGCAGGGCCACCATGCTGGACTTCTGTCGATACTGCAATTACATTGCCGCGGACGAATATCTGTGCGATCCCATGGGCCCCGATGTCTGCGGGCCCTGTCAACACATTCTAAAATTGGAAGGAAAAATCAAGGAAATGAGGACGGCGCTTGTCGATCTGGAAAAGGAGCGTCAAAAGATGAAGGAGCAAGTAAACCACAGCCATGACCGGCTTATCCACCATTTCCCCCCCGAAATCGCGGCCTACATATTCGAGTTAGCCATTCCGAGTCCTGAAGAGCTCATGGACATCGACTTCAAGCGCCCGCCAAGATACGCGATTTCTGCTCCATTTATACTTTCAGCTGTCTGCAGAAGGTGGAGAGCAATAGCTCAGTCAACGCCTCAGCTTTGGAAATCCATTCCTCTTTATCTCCACAACTTGTACCGAGGCACCATGCCTGCAACCCTCTTCGACACGTGGATAGACCGTGCTGGCGAGCTTCCGCTCTCTATCAATCTCAATTTGCCCGAATACGTGCCCAAATCCGCAACCCAGATCATGGACGCACTCAACCAGCGCTCCAATCGCTTGATCAGCCTAAAGTACGAAGGCACTCCCTCATTTTTGCCGTACTTCTCACAAGATTATCCGCAACTGCAAACGCTTCACTTGGCGAATTGCGACAGACAACCCATAAATGAAATCTTCAAGCCATGTCCGAAACGGTTGAACGCACTTTCGATTTCCGCAAATATGCTCGTAGCAGTCGACTTCGATTGGCAACATCTCACACAACTCGTACTATTGGATTATCACTCACTCTCCACATGCTTTGAGGTGCTCCGCAGAGCCCCTTGCCTCACGCGGTGTACTTTTCGCGCTCACCGTGACACACAAGCCGTGGAGCATGACAACTCTTCACCATCAAGAAATCGCATCCTCCAACCCAACCTTCAGTATCTTGAAATTACTGACGTGTCTGCTGCATGTGAAGAAGTGCTAAACCAATTATTGTGTCCTAATTTGAGCACCTTGGTGCTCGGAGGTAGTTCCTCCCGCCGCAAATCGTTCGATATACACACGATTATCGAGCTTCTGCGAAGATCTGAATGTTCTTTGGAGAGATTATCGCTTCTCTTTACAAGTACCACTGCAGCAGATGTCGCTTCACTGTGCGAAGGGATACCGACGTTGCAGCACCTACACGTCCATGCTCCTTATTCACGTCCGAGTCGCTCTTCTTCAAATCCGAGATCGCCTTCGAAAGCCCTTTTTACGCGCCTTGCAAAGCACTCGACTATCAATGGAACAAAAGAACTCCAATATCTTCCGGCCCTCCGTTCGCTGACTTGGTACAGGTCTGAGGAGGACCCGTGGCCCTGGACGTCCCTCCTGGACATATTCGGTGCCCCGACCGCACGTTCAGCAAATCGTCGCAGACAGACGCTTGAGTCAATCACGATTTCCGTCCTGTCTCGTCGATCCGACGACCCTTTGCTTGATATTGATGAGGAGGCCCTGAAGAGGATTCTGTGGTTGAGAGATTCAGTGGGTGTGAAGTGGGACATACGGTCCAAAATTAGTGTGATGGGGGTCAAGAAAACTGAAGAGGATCTGATTCGACGTGCGATCAACCGGCATTTATCAGTGTCACGGAGTTGAAGGCTGTTTCAGTGCCCACGGTGGGCGGCGCATCCATGATTGTGTACATATGCTTCAGAAAAGTAATCTCAATGTATTATGAGGTATATCAACTTTTCACTGGCCCAAAAATAGATATATAAATAATAGCGCGACAGAAATTACTGTGACCGGAATTCCATCCTCGCTCAGTCACTAAGTAGATAGGCTACAAGGGGAGTGTAGGTCCAGAAGTGATGTTACTGTAGTACCATAAATTTTGCAATTTTTTCTATATTTTCCCATGTCAAAGTAGCCTCCAATGATCACGGGGCATGGATCACGCAGGGTGCTCAGTGTAGCGGGTTTGTACTGATGCGTTTTCGACCCTTATCTTGTCGAAGTTGTCGTAATTCGTAGATACTGGATTTGGTAAAAGTTTACTACTAAAAGAGGAAGTCGCGGTAATCCCGTGATTAGCCAGGGATTTTTCTTGCTTCTTGCTGTGAGCCTATCGCAAGCCTATCGTTCCTACTTGTTGCATGCCTCCAAATTTAATGCACCAAGCAATAAGTAAATCAGCGTGACTCAGGGGTCGATGTTCTTTATAACCGAATTACCAGACAGACTCTCAAAAGAGACAATTTATAGATAAACATCACTACAAATATCAGATTACGACCGCACCGCCCTTCGCGCCTTCACGAGAAACCGTCCCGGACTTGGAGGTGACCCTAATCTGCTTCACCCGGCTCGTGTACGGCCCATCATCTCCGTTGCGCACATAATACGCCCAGTCAGCCGTTGCGTCCGACTCCGCCTGCGAAAATCCACTGCCCAAGAAAGCAAACCGATTACCATTGTACTTGAAATCCCAGTCCTCGTATCTGGGCTCGGCGATCGCTTCCAGGTAGTGCAACGTGCTTCCTGGCCAGAGCGCTGTGATCTTGCCGGAGGTGCTGTTGGATTTGTACCAAGATTGACAACGATCCCAGACAGTCGTTTTCAAAAACTGGTCTTTGAATGCGATGAAGTCCTCGATGGCCTCCGCCTTGGGAGAGAAACTATGGACATTCTCCGTTTGCCAACGATTCATCATCTTGAGGATGTAATCGGCTTGTGCCTCTGTAAAATTTGAAAATGTTCAATAATCATGCATGGCCCTCGCTTTTGAATGAACGGACTAACCTATAGCAATCAAGACGGGGCCGTTGCCAACTGGGCTATTAGGCCCCAAGAACATAAAGTAGTTTGGGAAGTCGTGCGCGGCCATACCAAGATATGACTTTGGCTCGTTTTCCCAGACATCGGCCAGGCTCTGCCCCTTGGGTCCGATTAACGGGAAGCGAGGGCGGTACGAGGTGTCGAAGCCCGTTGCGCAGATCAAGACGTCCAAAGGGTATTCCTGGCCATTGCTAGAGACACATCCTTTCTCGGTGACTTTTTCGATTTCACCATACACAACTTCGACACGACTAGATCCCAGCGACTCCAGGTAATTAACTCCTGGGGTCAGCCTTCGGCAACCTACAGGCCATGTCGGAATAATATGCTTTTCCAGGGCTTCGTTCTGCAACTTCGTTTTCATCATCGCCGTCATGACCTCGAAAGTTACTTTTTGCCTGTCGGAGTCTGCTAGAAAGAGAGCGAATGAACCGTTGGTCGCGGACTCGAGCTGTTGGCGATAGCTGAAGTGAGCTTGAGGATCCGTGTTGAACGTCTGACGCTCTTCGTCCGAATATTTGCGGCTCTCTATTGCTTGGACCGGGGAAACCCATGTCGGTCTACGAATGAAGGTGGTGATTTTATTGACTTTGGGAAGAATTGCCGGGAGAACTTGAATTGCAGAAGATCTATGAGAGATCCGATATCAATTTGACAGAACTTCCAGAAGAAGAAAAGAGGGAAAGAACGTACCCATTCCCTATCAAGCCAACATTCTTCCCCTCAAGATCGACGGAAGAGTCCCAGCGAGCGGTATGAAGAAGCGTCCCCTTGAAGTCCTTAAGTCCTGGGATTGCTGGCCACTTCCAAGCATTCAAGACGCCAGCTGCATTTATAAGGATATCGCAGGCATCATGAATGATCGTGCCATCCGCCAAATTCGTGATTTTGACATCCCATATTCCCTTCTTGTCGTCCCAAGTGGCACTTGATACCTGGTGGGCGAGTTTGATATATTTGTGGAGCTGGTATTTCTCGCAGAAGGACACAAAATATTGGCTTATCTCATTCGACCCGGCGTATACAGATGACCAGTTGGGATTGGGCTCGAAGCTGTAGGTATAAGCATTAGCAGGAATATCACAGGCGCAGCTAGAGAGAGTTGTGATCAGCAATTGGAAATGTTTGGGCAGGAAATTTGGAAACATACCCGGGATATGTATTTTCAAGCCAAGTTCCGGATACATTCTCGTTCTTTTCGTACACGGTGAGATCAAAATTCTCGAAAGAACGTTGCAGTTTGTAGGCCAGCATGAGACCAGACGCTCCCGCACCGATACAGATTACTTTGAGGTGTCTAGGTTCATGAATAGGCTTCTCGGCCCGAGTGTAGTAAGTCGTAGAGGTTGGGTTCATTGTGTCAGCCGTTTGTTGTCGTGGTGAGGAGATAGGGAAATTCTGGTAATTCTAAGCCAGATTATAAGGCATCGCTTTCGCATATTGAGTCAGCAAGCATCTTCTGTTGAACGGATGCTTACCGGCCTTGGTCTCTCGCAGGCGTAGAGATGTCGCTTTGTAACAAATGTAGCAATGGATTCGTCTAGTCCTATAAGGTCCTGTAGCTCCAGGCTCCCGTGGATTATGTTGGTTTCGTCGCATGGACAGAAGACGTTTGGTGGCTCTATGGAGCACTCAAACTCCAGGGTTGATGGGACCGTCGATGTTTCGCCGCATCATTGATTTTCGTGAGTCGCTGAGGAACTGCGGCGTAGTTCAAACTTCTCAGGTTTGACAGATTCTGCATTTTGCCTTAGTCAATGATGACCTCATCTTTCCTTCCAGAATTTAGAGGGAGACTCGAACTGTACGTACAATGACATGCATCAACCAATACAGTCATTCGGTTGAAGGAGAAGCACAAATCTAGAAACAAAAGGTAAGAATCAATATGCTCATGTGGTCAACTTGGAAACACATACGTACATAGTTTGGCAATGTAAAGTATGCCACATGATGACGAGGTAAGTCGGATTCAAACTGAATTCTGGACATGCGTAAGCAAGAGCAAGTTACAGTCTGAAGAAGGTCATGTCCAGCTACCGAGCACGATAGAAAGAAATCCCCGTGTCGACCAAACAACTTGAGACTTTGACCGAGAATTTGAGCTTGTTTTGAGCTGTAGCCAAGCTGTAGCCGTCTTGCGTACTAAGCCAATGGCCATTCATGCAAGGATACCCGCCTGATCTTTTGACTGGTTGAAAAGCTGGGTGGTACTTACTGCGTCTTACTGCGTGTGTAGCGACATGAGTTGGCCACGAGGCCGGATAGGCTACAAAGCCTGTGTCCGATGTGTAAGTATGGCATGCAGAAGAGCTAAATGATGAATGCCGGACGAAGTGATGACGATTTCACGTGGTACGAATGATATCAGTCTTGTGCGCGCTCTACCCTGCATCGCTCCATCTTCAACGTTCAACATTCCAACATCCTTGTCGTCGGCGTTGGTAGTGCCCTCCTCACGGTGCCCTCTGTGAACTGCCGCCTTCGGTCTTCAGAGGCCCCTAGCACCCGCCTGTTGAATACGGTGGCTTTTCTCCTCGATTGTGCGTTTGGAGCCTTCCATTAATATCCTCATTTCCAACGTCAGCAGTCGAAACAATCCTGTTTGACAGGCTTCATCTCATAACTCTATCCTAGAGTGATGTCAACGTTATCAACAGGGTCATATAACAGTACGCGCAGTAGCAATGGGAGCGGGAAGACGCAGGCGAGGATTACTCGGACGCTGTCGGCGACCACGCTGAAGGATGCATTGTCGAAGCTGGCGACTACCCCCCTGAATGTGTCTAACCCAGTTGCGGTGCTCCAGGCGAATGTCAAGTACGTCAAATCTCTAGCATTGTTATCTCTCCTCGTCGTATGTCGGAATTCTGGAAGAGCGTGTTTTGAACGCTCAGCTCTGACTGATTATGTTTCCTCCCTCCAGCTTCGTCCCAGCGCAGATCCCGCGGAAGAGGAGATTTCAGATGCTCGCGGTCGCAATCTGGTCTGTGATGATCGTCATCACGTCGTGTGCGTGGCTGTTGTTACTGTAAGTGGCCCTTCCCCCTTTGTACGTTGGGCGCGTGCAGGGCCGCACTATATGCAGCACCGAGGTCGATGTATACCGCGTGCTTGGTCGAGATGCATCGCACAACACGCGCGGTGATGTTGCTCTTGCATCATAAATTCCCGCAAGACGATTGCATACTAATATCTTTCTCCGTTATTTCGTCAGGTCAATCCCACCGCTATGGCCACTTTTGCTCGTGTATTACATCTGGGCACGCTGGATAGACAAGGCGCCTGAACGAGGAGGGCGGAGTAGCTCCTGGGCTAGATCAAGTCGGTTCTGGAGATACTTTGCGGAATACTATCCTGCGTCGTGAGTTGTGCTCACACTTGATTATCATCATTTACATTGGCTAATTATGCTGTCGAGATTCCTGAAGGTATTCTTATGCGAAGAATGTTGGAAAGCGCATGGAACTAATTTCTCGTACCCTTGTAGGAAGCCGATTTGCCCGCGGATAGACCGTATGTTTTTGGGTATCATCCTCATGGTGCGTTACATTGTTCCATATTTATGCAGCGGTGATTTGATTTTCATTCTCATTGCAGGGATCATCGGGATGTATGTAGCATCTATTCTGTAAGTAACGCGGTCAAATTTATGTTTCTCATCGCATATAGGGGCGCATTAGCAACGTTTGCCACAGAAGGTTCGCTGGTCCCTGTTCGCCTCCAACAACGCGCATATACTCACCCTCGGTCCTCCTTTCCAACAGCCACGGGCTTCTCGAAAGCGTTCCCCGGGATCAAGCCGCATCTGCTGACGCTCACGACCAACTTCCAGATGCCGTTCTACCGCGACATCCTCCTCGCGCTCGGGGTCTGCAGCGTGAGCAAGGCGTCGTGCTCGAATATCCTGAAGGCGGGCCCGGGGTCGGCGATCACGATTGTCGTGGGCGGTGCTGCTGAGAGTCTGAGTGCACGGCCGGGGACGGCAGATCTGACACTGCGGAAGAGGTAAGTTCTGTCTGGCGCGAATTCTACCTTTAGGTTCTTATTGCTTGCGCTTGTGTTATAGGCTGGGGTTTATCAAGCTTGCTATACAAAACGGGTGCGTAATATCATTACCTGTCACGTAGAGCAAAACCATGCGCGCATACTCACTCGTCGACGTCGTTGGTGTGATAGGGCTGATCTCGTACCGGTATTCTCTTTCGGTGAAAATGACGTAAGTACATGCCTTCTCGTATTTGCTTCTCTCAACTTAAGATATCAATCTGTTTGGGCGATAGATCTATGAACAGATGCCAAATGAAAGGGGAACGACGGTGTACGCACTTCAACGAAAATTCCAGTCGATGTTTGGGTTTACGCTACCCCTGTTCCATGGACGGGGCTTGCTAAATTGTATGTCAAAAAATTCATTCCTCTGACCGAGTGTTGCTTTCCCGCTCCAGCTGATCTGACGCGGTGCTTGCCTTACGAAATAGATAATCTTGGATTGATGCCATATCGCAGGCAGATTGTGGCAGTCAGTAAGTCGCCATTCCGTCATCCGCCACTTACGCCGAGTCGACGGAAGATTTATAAATATACCTTCCTTCCAGTTGGAAAACCGATCCACGTCGAACAGAGCTCCAAACCGACGCTGGACGAGGTCATGCATGTGCAGCAGCAATATATTGAGGAGCTCACCAGGTGTGCTCTCTTCTTGCCGTTGTGTCGCGTCAATATACTCAGAGTTGCGTGTGTGTGTGCAGGATTTGGCATACGTATAAGGATAGATTCGCGAAGGCGCGTTTACGGGAACTGAACATTATAGACTAGGAGCTGCAGTTTTCTACTGGAGCGTTGTATATTGACAAGTATTGCAGTTAGAGACGTACTTTAATCATACCTACCCTGTGTATCAATCGGCTTATTGGATCATTTTTTCCTCTTTCGTGTAAATCCTGCTCCGCTCGGGGTATGTGAGTCGATGTGCTATCGAGGCTATATGTACGAGCCAACAAGCCATGATCAATGTGTATTTGTACAAGGGAAGAAGCTTTCGAGCTACAACGTCATTTCTGCTATCTGCCATCCTACATTCTTACAGCAGCATAATATTTTATAGGGCTATTAATATTGTAAGTACATCGGATAGACAATTGAAATTCGAATTTGCATACGAGGTAATGGGTGTCGCGATCGAGTTGAGCAGACCCTCGTCGTTGTTAGAATTACACTCGAAGCGGCAATGTTGGAGGTCAAAAAGGAGGGCAGTGAGATATCCCAACCCCTCCCTCCCGCTTTCGTTTGCCCTAGTCCTAGGAGAAGGGTGTTCAATGATCAGAAATTTAAGGCCGATAGCTGACAGACGAGGCATACTCAAATACTACTACGATTAAAAATAGGAAAGTTCTAGAAAATTGTAAATGTAAAGGATTGTCAAGGGATGTGGGTAGTTATTGATTCGTCTATAAGTAGAATGAGATCGGTAATAAATGTGTAAATGTGGTTATTTCGATTTGGAGAGCGAACCGTCTAAGTGAAATGAAAGATGTACTCTTCTCAATTGGGGCCTGGTACAGGGTTCAAAGCAAATCGGACAGAACTTGCGCACTGTTAACGATCGAGCGATGCACCTGTAAGGGGAAACAATATTAGAATAGGGACATGTACAAAAAAGACGTTCGTGCTTACTCTTGGCAAAATAGATGTCCGCAGGAACTGATAGTGCTGTCCCTGGGGAAGCGACAGCACATTGGGCACGTCAGGGTTGCCGATGACGTTGAATCGGCATCGCTTTTGTTGTTATTCAGGGTTGAATCTGGGATTACTTTCGCTGGCCACCCGACATATACTTTGCCAGCATCTGCTACGTCTCCAGAAGTCAACAGCGTGTGCTCGGATAGCATACTGTTGTCTTCCATTGAAGCACCCGACAACAATCTCGAGCCAGAGCGCATCGCACACCTGGAAAGGAGTTTATCATGAAGCAACCGTTGCGGTAAATGAAAGCTTACTCGTTCCCAATTTTCAATCGATTCAACGAAAACCTTCCCCGAGAGTTGAGATGTGCAACGACTGAGCAGTCATCCAAATTGACATCGTCGCCGAGCTAGTAACATTTATCATCAACCTTCCAGATTAAAGGTGAAGTATTGAAAAAATGCATACCTCTACTAGGTCTGGTTCCGTCATCAAACCTGATCTCCCCCCAGCCCAGATGGAGCAGCCTTCGCCAATTTGAGCTCCTAAGGCGCGTAAATACCAAACGATATAAGCAGACCCGTTGAAGGTCCCTAGTACTCCCCCATTTCCATATCCCTTGTACAAGAGACGCGAAAGCACTAGATGAAGCTGCCATCGTTGACAATAACTGCTTTGATCCCAATCATACCGCCCTGCACGTCGTTTTCCAACGATCAGCCATTTTGTGAAAATAGCCCACAACATAGCAATGATTCCTTGTGCTGCCAGGATGAGGGTAAAGCACAGCGCAACTAGACCATATAAGATCCCAAGGCGGAACCAATGCGGAGCGAAGAAACCAAACTGAGGCAGATGTATCTGAGCATGTCGCAGCAACTGGGCTGCTGCTACAGCGCTGATTGACCAGTACATAGCAGAGATGGCGGTGACCAGAACGCTTACGGCGATAACCATTGGATATGGAAAAACGAAGTAGTTAGCTTCTCTTTTGTAAAATGCTTTGCCGAAAGGAGTGATTGTGTCAGTATTTTTAGCTTCTTTTGTGCCCTTGTTGAAGCAAACTGCTCCTCCGTTTTCTAAAAATATTGATTGTTTAACGACTCCTTCTTCATCATCTGAGAATAGGGGGATCTGACCATTTCCCATCCAAGTAGAATAAGCATCATATGTGGCCCCACGCTTCCCAAGCGCGCCAGAACCCATGACAGCACGGCTTCCAACACGGGTACGAGGTAAAAGGACGACCCGATCTGCTATCATGGCTAGAAATACATTAGTATAATACGGTTATGATACCAAAGGAAGGCCATACCGCCATCCTCAATTTTGATCTTTCCGGATCCTAGTCTATCGGTAGTGATTAAGGAGGAGCGAGATCCAAAGACAACATTGTCTCCGATTTCGAGCAATTCAGGATCGGGGCAGTAAATCCCGGAGCCAGGCCAGTAGACGTGCCGGCCAATTTTGGCACCCATTGCTCGATAGACAATCTAAAGTTCGGGCGCTTGAGTAGATTGCAAAATGTTGTTGCAAATAAATAATAAAAACTGACCGAAACCACCTCGTAATGGGTCCCTAAGATAGAAAATGCCTCTTTCAAAGCTTCCTGGGAAAGTAGGATCCCGTTGAGGTATCTCCGAAGTAGGACTTTCTGTGAGGTCGAAATAACATTATCTTCAGAGTTCAATCCAAAGGCTCGCTTGATTAAGATACCGATAGCCACTCGCACCAATGGCCTGATGAGAGCACGAACAACTCTCGATAACGCGTGATAAAGAATACGTCTTGGCGAAGCGAACCAGTAGATCACAGCTTCTAAAGAATTTAACCCACTATGGGGTACCTTCGTCTCGCTGACCATACCAAAGATCGCAAGAATCCAAGGAATATCTATCAATTGCAGTGAGCGAAATACTTTGAGAAAAAAAAGACATACAAGAAATGACCATCGTAATTACGATTAATGGCCATGCGACGAACAGTACCAACGCCATGCGTGGCTTCCCTTGTAAAGTCCGGTTATAAGCAGCGTAGGACTTGGGAGACGGACTATCGTGCGACGATGCATGGGGACCATACACCGAACCATTTGGAATATCACATCCCGGAGAGAGGAAAGTATATGTATTTACGAAGCTTTTTTCTCCGATTGTTATGGGTGCGAGTCGGAAGTGTCCGTTTCTTTCCACAGTAAAGCCACGCAGAGTCGCAGTGTCTATCCGACAGCCATCTTTCAAAGTCAGAAGATCGCATTCGTATAGTGTCGTCTTCTCGTCAATGTAGACGCCCTGGCCAATTTTAGCTCCGAGTAGACGGTAGTAGAGGATGATCAAGGACGGGTGAAGGGAAAATATGCCGCGTCCTGATATCCTTTGACGAACCTGCGTGTTAGAGAAAGGGGATTGTGTTCATATCGGGGAATAGATACCTTAGGCTTTGGTTGACGATCCACCATCGTAGATAGTACATTGACCACCTAATAGCATGCTTAGTTTACGGAAGGAGCGCGTAATTTTTTTTTTTTGGAAAAAACTTACATTTGATGAAGTCCCGGTTGATATCGTCCAATGACTATCCATTTGAAAGCAATGGCGATTAACGGAGACAATACACGTGTAGCCAATCTCGCAACAATTATTGCCTTGGCGAGGCTAAGCATTCGCATCCAAAAACTTTCTCTTGTAAAATTCGAGGAATATGATAACATGAAGAGCAGCAGAGACCCTGCCATTAGTCGACATATCAGCATCAAGATAAGGAACAAGAGAATTTGAACCCACAAGTAAAAGCCGTTTTGAACGGATAGAAGAAAAGAAAAGGAAGCGCCTGAACAATAAGGACTAGTGGATGATCTTGCTTTCTCTTCTTCGATTGTGCGAATTCAAGGTCTTGCTCATAGTCGTACTCTTCGGAAAATGCCGTATTGGATGAAGCCGAGTCGTTCCCCTTCTCATCGCGTGTCTTTCCCCAGATTCCTTGTTTGTTCCATTCGTCGATAAGAGAAGCAATACCAGAAATGGTACTAGCCGAAAATATCTGGGTGACGCCGATATCAGCCCCAGATTGTTTACGAACTAGGTAGGCAAGCTTTCCCAAGAGAAGAGAATTGCCGCCAAGCAGAAAGAAATCCGAATCTGCACGGATATGAGTAGCATCAATATTCAGCAGGTCTGCCACAATGTCACGGACAAGGAGTTGGCGTTCCGAGAGGTCGATCACCGTGTCATCTAACGCCGCCTTCTCCATCGTGGAATAATCGTAGTCACCGGAAATATCGCGAGGCAGTGCACCATAGACAGGATAGACACGATCTGGAAGTTCATATCCCGAAAGTACACAGGTGAGTTTCTCAAGAACATCGCCTGCCCTGAGAGTCGTTTGGGAGGAAAGCGAAATATAAGCGCCTACGGTTCCACCTGGCCGAAGTCGCAAAGTCACATCATCAACGTCTGCGAGGTTCCTCAACGCATTTTCAACTTTAAAAACATCGATAGTAACTCTGGAGCAGGGGATCGGTTCTGAAAGGAGGTGCTGATTTTCAGATACTGAAGCTTCGAAGTGTCGATGAAGAAGTGGGTGCTCGTTTGTCAGTCGACCGATACCCAGGCGTTTGGACAGAGCTATCCGGAGCGGTTTTCCTGCGCTAATAAAATCAGTGAGTATCAGATGGTTCAAACTTGGTCTAATTGGAGTTGTGATCACCTATTCTTAGGCAGCGAGGCCATATAGACGATGACGAAAGGCCATTTTGAAGGATGCAGACATCCTCTGCTTACATTCAGTGGGAATTTCGTACTTTGAGAGAGAGCACAACCTACTTGAGCAAGTCGTGTAATTGTGATAAACCAAGCCGAGGTCGGGTTTCGTCGGAGACAATTACCACACCAATGGTTTCTTGGAGGATGTCGTGTTCAATGGAAAACGCCAATGCTGTCTTTCTCATGAGCCGAATGAGCGTCGAAACTCTGGTGTGACTGAGGAAGAAACCCACACCTTCACGTAATCTTTGGCAGCAGTCACGACGGCTTCCTCGATTTCAAATGGAGAAATAACCTCACCCCCCTTGTTAATGATCTCTTTAGAGCGTCCCGTAATGTACAGGTACCTGGCACATTCCATTAGGAAATGTCTTTCTGATTGATAAGTGAAATTTCAGTCATTTAAGACTCACCCATCTTCGTCCATATAGCCCATGTCACCGGAGTCAAACCATCCCTCCTGTGAAAACATAGACGTATCCAGAGATATTCCGAGATCCGATGAAACTTCATAACCTTCGAATGTCGGGAGCCCGCGGACGCATATAGAACCTGTCACCCCCGATGGAACTTCACGTTCGATGTCTCCGGGAGCCCTTATGGATAAATAAGGCCCACACGCGATGCCAGAACATCCTGGGCGATCCAATTGGTAGTCTGTTGGTGGAGTAGCTATAGGCATGCATCTAAATGCCCAATGACGTCAGCGATAAACTAGAGGAATAGTAAAAATGCTGACTCTGTCATTCCGTACGACGGCAAGATTATGGCGCCGAAGACTGACTGGAGATCTGAGGCCAATGAAGGAAGCAGGCCACCCGCTGCGTTACAAATGAGGCGCAGGTTCAAGTCTTTTGATGGGACAACGCTATCGGGTTGGGCTGATAGGATCGCGTGATGCACAGTAGGCGCAGCGTAATACCTTATATGGGAGATGAGATTCCATATTTAGAAAACATATGAGATGATAAGTTATTAATAAAATTTTACACACCATGTCGCCTTGAGAGAGAGACAAAGAATCCAAAACGTATTTGGATCGAATCCCAGACACATGATAGAGCTCCCTCCTGAAAAAATGGGTGCGAGTAAATTCCGCACTATCCCCCCTACGTGGAATAGCGGCATCATATTCACTATAAGTTGACTTTTAGCACATTCCTATGGCAGATCGGTTGATATTACATACAATTTATGTCGCTTGGCTTGAGATCCCAAGAGTGCGTTACACAACAAGCGCCTACTATCAAGGTTCGCAGGGAGTATCGAACAACTTTTTTCTTGCCGCTCGTTCCCGAGGTATGCAATATGAGTGTTGTGTCGTCCAATCCTTGAGGATCAGACGGATGCGAAGGAATTACCGGTGTCATGAGATCCGGGATGGAGAGATCAAATAGTCCTGCTGGTCCAGATGATCGCGCTTCCAAATGAATGATTTCGCATTGTAGTTCCTCCTTGACTAGGTGTAAGGCAAGGCGGCTAGCGGCGTCCTTCGTCGCCACAATGACTTGAACGTTCAGTCTCAATGCGTCCTCCTTCAGCTCCGAAATCGTGCAGCTCGCGTTGACGGGGGCGCAAGAGTGATAGCAGCTAAGGGCTAACAAGGCAAGAGCGCTTTCGGGACCAGCGGGTAATACGGTCATGACACGATCGTTTCGGCCCAAGGGTGACCGAGTGGGCGAACGTGGCAGAGCAAATCCAGATACGAAGTGGCGCAACTCGTCATGGCTCAAAGATGGTCGAGTGGTATCAGGAGAGAAAATAGCGGGGCTTGGACTGGAATATAAGCAGTCGAGAAGAGACTTCACAGTGGACTGGGATATGGATTGGCCAAAATATTCTCCGAGAGATAGGCCTTTTGGTGGCGAAGGTATACCGAGCAGAGACGATAGCGTAGACATCGCATCCAACGGGAGAAAACGTTGGACGGTATTACTGGGATGTTCCAACTCCAATTCCTCCTTGTTATAAGATCTGCTTTCCGGCGGATAGGGCGCACACGTGGGTTTATGATGACCTTCCTAGACCGAGAGCCAAACCCAAAGTATGGGTATGAGTAAGAAGAAAGAAGCACCACAGTTGAGCGCACCACAGTTGAGACCGCATGCCGCTAATGAAGATAGCTTACCATCAGTTCTTGTAATGCAAGGGTTGGCAATCTCGGATGGGTATTGCAGCGATTCCTATGATAAATGGGGCATTTTCTGGATATCCAACAACGGAGACGTGCCTCCGAGCTCGATTTTCAGACTGGTTAGAGTTGCACATGGACTCTAGACTCTAGAAGATTCCCTTGAGCGATCGTAAGGTTTTGTGCGCGTTGACGGCCGCGGCCGAATCTCTGGATTTGCTGTGGATGTCTTGTTGCGTCATTGATATATATATTGTCGATACATCCGGGTGAAGAAAAGCATGGCACTACGAGCTTTTCGGATAGTAATGAAGATTTAACACTAGAAACTGATTCTGAATCAAGCTTCAGGACAGGGCAAGCGCATGTCAGTACTGTTTCAATCTGAGACTTGAGCATGAGGCTCACTGCTCAACGTGCTCTTGGCGTGAACATACTTGGGTATTTGCTTCGGATGGAGTTACCGAGGCCATATGTTACGTTCTGATAAGAAGGTTGAAATGTCGAAACGCGACAAAACGCGATGGTGGTGGCAGCTGGTGGCAGGCTTAACTCCCAACTTCTTCTGGACTTCTTCAAGGCGCTCAAGCGCACATACAAGGACTTGGCATTGATAGGCTCGTAAAGTCGAAGAGCCGAGATGTCAAGGTGCATGTGAATAGGCATCAACGTTTTATTGGATTAGATAACAGATAACTCAACCGTCAAGGAAGGTGTTATCAACAATTTGGGTCCATATTAGGCATACCAATGCCGGTTGCGACGGCGACGCAGCGGCGGAGAGAGGCGATCGATACTTCAGACTTCGTTGACAATAAAGGTATCATGTCTTCCCTACCCTGCCGAACAACACTGCTTTGGCTTCCTCCCCAGGATCGCATTTCTTGAGCCTATCATAGTCATACCAAACTAGGGCTTCTTTTGAGTGGGCGACAAAGGCCTTCTGGCTAAGAGAATAAGCTGACGCCTGCACATGGAATGTCGCGGTATCGTGATGGGGTTCTGTAGGAGGCAGCGGTCGGTATCCTATCAAAAGCTGAAGGACAAAAAGTTAGCAGCGTTGTACGATATGGAATTTGGTTCGAACATACAGTGTCAGGATAGGTGACTGGGCGTCTGAATTTGACGTCAATGGACTTTAATATGAGGGATATTCCTTGGCCGTTGATCATAGCCTTTGCTCTAGCTGGTCCACCAAGTTCCGTGCCCAAGGTCATCATCCACTTTATGCGGGCCTTTGCAAGGGGTGATCAGCTCTACGGAACATGTTACAGGGGATGAAGAGCTTACTGATTCAAAGAATCGAACTGAATGAACGCAACGTTAGTTAACTCATACGTGTACACCAGAATATCAAAAAATAATCACTATAGCGGACATTATTGACGTGTCTTTAACAAAGCATGAACATAACGACGACCATCCGTGCTAACATGACAAACTCAAACTCACTGGAAAGAATCCTGGTCGCCCCAAACAATACGTTGTTCCCAAAAAGACTGAGGGTCCATCCCTGCATCTACTAGCTTTCTCCTTGCCTCTTCTAGCGACTCCGGTGAAGCTTCAACCGATTCCATCGCCTCTGCTGACAGTGTCGTGAAGTGAGCTGCAGCATGCGCTGGCAAAGAATCAGGCGACTCAGGGCCTTGGGTTCCAGGTGGTATATGGAAAGGAGACGATGGATCCCGAAAAGCGGCTTGCAGGTCCTAGAAATAGATCTATGAGTTTAAGAACTATTGCACGGATCATCACTGCACAAACACTGATCGACGATGTGGCAATCTTTCTGGCCTGCGAGTACCCAGACAGCCGTATAGCTCTAGTGGCGTTCATTATCTCTCTGGATATAAACATTATTGAGGACTAGGTGTATATGTAGTGGAAGAGCACTTGGAAGTTGAGAACGTTGAGAGCCAGAATGACTGTTTTCCTCTGTAAGCAGACTGCAATAACCGAGAGCCGGAACGCGGTACGGGCCGAAAGTTCACCGGCATTCAGCGACTCCTGCCTTCCCGTCTGCCTACTCCAGACTTTCCTCATTGAAGCAGCAGAGTTTAGGCTTAAAGTATAGAGGTCTCTAAAACAATAGATTTTCTGACTTTCTTTATTTTCAAGTACACTGCCTGCAGCTGCCTGCATTTTTTTATAAGTATTTATTCACGTTGTCTTCCGTCACGGCTAATTTTGACTGGAATTCCCCATGAAGCAATCTCTTTCCCAAAGTAGGAATTGTTTTCACGATTTACGAGTGGAAATGGGAGGATGACAGGAGAAGTTGGAACATTGACATCGACGGAATTACCAGTTTCGAAATCGACCAGAGACCATGGAAGCCTATAAGTATTCGGTCGCAACTAAAACATCACCCTATCTTTCTTGCTTTCCACTTCCATCTCCCCAGATCCTGGTGGTCATTTTTTTTCTCTTCTTTTTAATCGAAAAACGTATAAACACATATAGCTACTCTGCTTGCCTTCTTTTCTTCACGCTTCCTGCGGCCGGTCGCATTTTTGCCTCTTTAAAATTTACAACAACTATCCCATACACTCCCTTGACTGTCGACACACACCAGATTCCTTTCCTCGTACGATGCTTTCTGCTCGGTTCACTCTGCTTGTTTTCTTCTGTGGGCTATCGACTCAATTGCTGTCCATTGCTTCCGTCAACGCCGCTGCGATTTCCCACCCGCCTCAAGCGCGACGTTCTGTCCCCAATGCATATCAAGATTCCTCTTCTCATTCGCAACGGTTCCTTCCATGGTCTGCACACGATAAGGTCAGCCGATAGTGTCTCCGCTACGCACTGCATTGCTAAAACCTCTTCTCCATAGAGGATGGCAGACAGTTCTCCGACTAACCCTTTCGCGAAATTTGCGCACGCCGTTCTCTCTGGTATCAAACACAAAATGCACCACAAGCGATCACACAAGTCGATTATCATCCCTAGTAATCGCGGAGGCAATTACATCCTTCCCCATTCAAGAAGAGGCGCTCCTTTATGGAGAGTAGGCCAGGCAGGTGCTTCGCCACAAAGACGAACCACGGAAGAGGGCGTCCCGGGAACGATTGGCATTACGGTATGTGAACCACATCTATCAAGAATTGTCCGAACAACAACTAACTTGAAGCAGAGCCATGTGGACAACAACAACTCCACCGACTCCTCTGAAAACAGCCGCTTGATTGCTTCTCTTTTCCTCAATAACATGAATGGCACATACGTCCTCAACGCATCCGACACGAACAAAACGCAAGTGTACCTCAGCAAAGCGCCTGACCGAAGCTCGACATCCAGAGATCCCACGTCTTCGGTGCCGGTGATGACACCCCTGTTGTACTGTGCATACCTTTATTCGTCAATTCACTGACATATTGCATCACCTTCAATCCAAACCCATCATACGCCGAACCGATGACGATGCAGCCGTATTTTAACCCCAGTGCCGCCAATGCCAACAGGACGGCGGGCATGAGCCAGACCTTCATGTATAACAAGGAGTCAGGCGTGGTTCGCCCCACATGGTTCTCGGGCCAGGACGATGGCACACACGACACCACTAGCGCGCAGGATGTGCCCTCGGACTCCAATTCCACGAGCTCCGCTGTGTCGGCGAATGTGAATGCGACGGATGCCGCCAGCAGCGCCCAGCCCACGTCCACTAATCTTAGTGCGAGAGAGGCTTTTCACCGCAACACCCAGAACGTCACGCTAGTGTTCATTCCAGCTGGTAGTGCCGCTTCTGCTGCCGCCGTTAGCGATAACGCGGCGACGTCGAGCGCGGCGTCGCAAAGCGCCATGGTTTCTGCATCTGGGTCTATCGCTGCGGCGTCCGCCGGATCCCCACCGACTCTAGTTCCGCCGCATCATCTAGCCAAAGCGCTGGCGGACTAGATGTGCAGTTGGTCGGGGATGGTAGCCTGCCTGCTTCATCAGCATCTAGCGCGTCTGCGATGTCTGGCTTCCGCACTATGACAAGTATGCCCATGGCCTCGTCATCCATGCCCGGCCGATATGGGGCAGCTAGTTCATCCGCCTCGTCCATCAACGCGGAAGCCGTCGCTTCGAGTGTCGCTGCAGCATGGTCATCATCTCGTGCTGCATTCCGTGCACCAGCGAGTGCATCAAATGCAATGTCCTCATCGAGCCCATCCGCATCCATGTCGGCGGCGGACGCGTCGCTCCCAACACCGAGCTCCGACAGCGCGTCTGCATCCGTTACAGCCGCCATTGCACAGCCGTCTAGCAGCGATACCCAAGACTCCAGTTCGATGGTCGCAGCCGTGTTCCAGCGTAATGCTCCGAGGGTAACGCCGGTCAGTACGAAGCCATACCAGTGGAAGTTCAGAGCGGAGTCCAGGTAACTTGGTGTCCTCGGTATATCGTACTTCATATATATCCACTTTTGTATTTTGACGGAGAGTTTTTATACATGGATTGGAATCTGGATTTGTACTCAAGCATCGCAATAGACATGCTGGATGAGACGGTAAAGAGTGAACAGCGAGTTTGTAAAATACATATTTGCGCTGGAGGAGAAGCGTTATAGCATATATCTCTAAGCCTGAAGCCTGGGAGGTTTTGATCCGTCGAATAACAGCAGATAACCATTTGGGATGTCCTTTCAATACCAGCCCTATCAGAGATTCAGAATATTCATGAAGAATCAATCAACATAAAGGAGAATCTGTTGTATCTATTCCATGCAGAGGCAATTATAGAATCCTTGTTGCAACACAAGGCACACAGGAATGTGGAGCTTCACAGCTTCGTGCTTTGTAAGAACAAGGAAGGGAGGCACGAGGTACACGAAATTCATCTGACTTGTGTGAGTGGAGCAAGTGGAGTACTACAGTCTCTATGTTGCTGTATGTAGGTTGCTGTTCAGTGTTCAGTCAAGACGCAGTCTTTTGTTACAGAGCGAGAAAATTGCATGACTTTGGTAGAACGTCGGATCAGAGCTCCAGCGATGATGGTAAGAAGTCTCAGCAAGAAAAGTAGCAACGGAAGGATTCCCCGTCTCCCCATGTAGGAAACGCGTTTTAAAGCATGTAGTCCAGCTGAACGGGTGCAAGAGAGTCGTTCATCTAGGCGGTTAACTTTGTAGCTTTGAAGGATGCCAAGTCTGCAGATTGTTTTGTCGTATCGGACACGGGAGACGGTTCCGGTGAGAAAATTTACAACGAATTTGATGCGTGGCAACGGAGAAAGAACGTTTGAACGCCATATGGCACTTTCGGGCAGGTGATCGTGCCAGGCCCTCTTCCTTCTTCCCCTTCGTCGCCGTCGCCGTCGCTCTCCTCGACGTCCTCTTCCCTTTGGGACCTCACATTCGTTTCTCCCTGTCCATTCCTTTTTCTATTACTGAGAACGTCGTCTCTGACCTTCATAAACACCACGGAAACACTAAGCAAAATATGACGGGCCATAGAAATCGTCGTCAGCACACTGGAGCCGCTCACCGTCGTACGCCTCAGACTGGTTTTGACCCGCTTGCCTACTTGAGCAATGAAAGGAAGAAGGATGCATTCACTGATTTATGCAAGTCAATCTTTTGCGACACTTTATGCTTGTGCTGATGGATAGATGGATAGTCCCAACAACTTTCAGCACAATAAACATTTTGCCTTTGCCGACACTGATCACTACGTCGTCCCAGTCTGTCCTTCCTTCTACCACCTCGGTGACGTCGACCACCTCGTCCACGACGACCACGAGCAGTAGCACTTCCACGTCGAGTGTTGTGACCCCGACAACGACTTCATCGTCCACCCCAGTACCCGTTGTACCTACAACGGAGGTGTGTTGATCTTAATTGTATTCTGATTGTCTATTGACTTCATATCTACAGTCGACCCCGGTAGTGGTGACTACGGCGCAGCCCACGATTGTCACGAATACAATTTCGTACACTTCTAACAGCGCAGCCGCGGCGAGCGTAAGCCCAAGCACCTCAAGCGTGCCCCAAACGAGTTCTCAGATCAGCACTGGGGCATTAGCAGGCGGGATTGTTGCCGGTATCGTCGCTATCTTAGCAGTCATCTTGGCTATTGTGTTCTTCATCCGTCGTTCGAGGAAGCGCGACTCTTTCAATGAGGTTGACTTCCGCCGGTCCGCCATGATTCTAAACGATCCGCCCACACACGAGGACATTGTCGCGCGAGGCTTCAACCCGCCTCCGCCATTCATGGCCGAGAGGCAGACGGCATCGCCTGCGCCAACCTTTGGCACAAAGTACGGGCATCCGGGTGGCGACTACGCGGCAAACAACGCAGGTTACGGCGAAAAAGTGCAATCGTTTGGTCCTGGTCAGGTCATGAATGCGAATGCGGCACCTGCTCACCCAATGTACACGCCCCAGTCGCCCTATGAGCAGTATCATCCCCAGAATATTCCCTACCCCGTCCTGAAGCGCCAAGGCTCGAATGTTTCCTCCGAAGCACCGACCCTGGTCCAGTCCCCAACCCAGATGAAGAGAGAAAGCATGCCTGCGAATGACTACGTCGACCTCAGCCGTTCCAGTGTCTCACCTTACCAAGCCGCACAATACGTCGAGATCTCCCGTCGCCTGAACGCAGAAGTCCCTGAGGGTCTGCGCAGCGCCGACATCGACCGCGACCTGCCTCCGCTGCCGCCTCCTGAGGAGAACTCTCCTTTCACCGACCCCGCATCCGCGCCTCCAAGCCCTGGAGGAGCTCAGTTCGCGATTGACCGCCGCAATGTCGAGCCCGTCCATGAGAAAGACAATGAACAAGACCACACTCGGCCAATCTCGACCGACAGCTTTGGAACTAACGAGCAGACGCTCGACTTCCCTGTGCCGCCTTCGCCTGTGATGACTCCGACCTCGCGCTACCGCATCGAGTCCCTTCCACCGATGCTTCCAGAGATCAACCTCGAGTCGCGCGCATCCGTAGGCGGATACCCGCAGCCGAGCGCGCGCGATAACGGTGCACCGGGTGGGATGCTGATGCCTGGGTTGGCGAGCCGCTTCCCTACGACGCCGAGCCCGCTTGCATCGAGCTTTGGGATGCCGTCACCCGTACCTGCAGCCGCATTCCCCAACGAGGCGCCGCCGACGCCCAGGACGCCTCCCGTCGTTCCCCAGAATCCTAAGAAGCGCGAAACTTCGTACTCTATGTATGACCCCGAGGACGCGTATGGTGGCATCTGAGACCCAACATCTCCATCCTCCCGTATTTCTATTGATATCTATTCAAACAACCAAATGAACCCTCAATCTGTGGAATGCTAAACATGTTGTATTTCCATTCCGGTTTCCCTGATCCTTTCTTGATTCCTGCATACCCCTTACTTCTACACCTTCCAATACCCCCATTGTTCTTCTTTCTTTCGCATCTATTCATCATGTGCTACACTGCCTGGTGTTTTGACATTTTGTTGTCAATGTTTTTTTTTAAATGTTATCTGTACTGGGTACATACGATACCGGAGGAAAAGTTGGAGGGAGGCTGTTCGAGGTCTGAGATGGCTGCTGGCGGCGAAGACAAGGCAATTTCTCGAAGGGGATAACGTGGTCTGCGATTGTGTACTCATCTTCTACTCCTTCCTATTCTTACCTCCCCCGCTCCGAGTTCTTAGTCTCCTCGCGAGACATAGAGCGTCGAGTCGGTTTCCTTGACCTTTCAATTATCGGGGCTGGGTCCTTTTATCTTCTTCGCCTTTGCTTCGTCATTGTTTGCGTCTTCTCCGCATGGTAGGAGATAGATCTTGTAAGTAGGCTCCTTCCATTCTTTAGTTTCGTGGTCGTATTTTCCGTTCTTATTTTTGGTACCTGTTGCATAATTCAATTCAAATTCCGTGTTATATATTACACTTGAATTGGTACAATTTTACGATAATTCTACTTTATCGTCGGTCCTCTTTCTTTCGGAGCGCCCATCATCAGTACATTCACAATTACTTACGCCATCGCTGTAGACCATACTTTTAGATTTTTTCAGCACCAGGACAAAACAGCTCAGTGTAAGTACTGTTTTTTTGCCTGTTATTTAGTCTTTTTGGGACATTGGTTACGCGCTAAACATTCCTTTTTCTGCCGTCCAGACTTTTGTTGCCATAATCGAACGGTTCGAACAAGGATTTCCCAAAGGTGTTACTTATAGATACCGATACGAATTCTTACAGATCTTTACCACTGCTCGAGGAACGCTGCGCTCTCACAGTCCTTACCGTTTCCCAAATGTCATCGTCGCTGCATCGAATTCCTTTTCCTCATCTCCTGTAGCCACAGAATAAATCAAGACACTCTTTTTACATCAGTTAATTGGTAGCAGGATTTGAGAGCATTCGCTTCTGTGAGTGGAAGGTTCCAGTGAATGAGATTGCTATAGCGGGGAAGTACTGACCTGAACTTGTATCTCTACGATTCAAATATCTAGATGGCCACATCCATTGACAGTGTACCTGGCGGCCACAGTGCAACCTCCCGGGCCCCCTCTCCTGCATCTGTCTCCAACGTGTCTGCGACATCGACTGCCGTCAGCACTCCCATCCCTACAACATTTCCAACAGGTGTTCCTCTTTCTCGGTGGGTAGCGATCGACGATTTCGATACAGATAATGTGCGATATATTGGAAACTGGACGTCTATCGCGAACACGACGCAATATAATAACTACGGAAATTATGGAACGCCATACCAAGGGACGCTGCATGCTATCACTAATGGAACGGGCGGTATAGTGTTCACAATAAACAGTGCGTTTCTTGCCTTCAACTGGCTAAAGCGACGGGCATGTCTCAATCAATAGTCTTCAATTTGTAGGCACCAGAGGGGAGATTACAGGGACGACAAAAATTGCCAACGTATCCGGTGTTGGCATTGATCCTCGGTGGTTCTGCACCATCGATGGGTTCAATATCATGCCTGACGATCCATCGCCCCAAGCTCAGAATAATTGGCCGTTGTGTGATTGGGATAACCTTGCCCCTGGAGTTCATGTCATCCTTTTGAACGTCACCAGCAATGGCCAGACTTTCTTTTTCGACCGGATGTCGTATGTTCCGCCCATCGGAGAGTCTCTTGTGAACGACTCCGTCATCATTCCTTGGTCTGATCCTTTGATCGAATACGATGATTCTTGGGCTGGGTTCAATGGGACATCAATGATGGCGAGCACACACGGAGCTACTTGCAACTTCAGTTTCGAAGGTGAGCGCCTGCGTACTATCCATATTGTAATAGAAGATTTTATAAAAATGCTAGGTACCGCGGTTGAGTGGTATGCAACCCTACCAGCGGGGTTCGTGCAATTGCGGACCCCATCAAGTGCAACCTATAGCATAGACAATGGCACGCCTGTATTCTTCAAAACGGGCTCTTTGAAATCTGGGTCACCGAGTCAATTCAACCAAATTCAGCTCAAGACACCAGAACTTGCTACCGGTGCGCACACATTGACTGTACAATTCCTTGGAGACACGTCAACCGCACCTCTCTTTCTCGAGTCGCTCATCGTTTATAATGCCGTCTCAGCTGGAACGCCGTCCAATACTTCCACTGGACCAGCGAGCTCATCTTTATCTCCCTCAGCAGCAAATTGGATGAAATCACCAATTAAAACCATTATCGGTGCCGCAGTCGGCGGTTCAGTGGTATTTATAATTATCCTCCTGACAATCTGGTACTTTCTCTACAAGGCACGGCAGAAAAGAAGACTAGAGGAACAGCTATTGGATATCGACGAACCTCTTCCGCCGGCCTTGCATCCTTTCACTCTGGAACCGAACGACATCGTGAAGGATGAGGGCCCTTCTTTCCCAGCTCATTCTCCCCACACTGTTCAAAGGCCTCATGATTCCACAGACAAAAAACCTCCATATCCTGCCGATCACAGAAGTACAATGCTTATACCTCCTAATTTTCAACTTCGCCTTCAAATACAGAATGCTTTGCGTTCCGAGTCAAGCTTTTCGGAACCCTCTCCTGAACCACGTGAAGGGGCGATCGTTCATAGAGATAGCGGTATTCGTCTGATAGAAGGAATTACTCCCCCCGTTGAATATCCTCCAGTATACACATTGCAGTAGTGACATTCTTTTCTACTTCCTGCTAATCGTAATGCCGTGTATTACATGTATTTTATAGAAAATAAGATGCCCAGACAACTGCTGCGCACTGAGCGCTGAGCGCTGAAATGTCGGACCATGTAAGGAAACTGATATACTTTTTAGCGCGTTTCATGTCGGGTATCTTTGATATTTGCTACCAATGTACCATCTTGTACCATCCCCATGGCTATTTTTGGCCGAAACTTGGACGCGAATCATTCGGATTTCCTGCACAGTAGAGTTCGGATCAATTGATTGATTTCGCCGTCATTATGTACTCTTCCTTGGCCACAGACTACCCCTTTTCCCTTTCCCCCCGGTTGTACCCCTACACTCTTTTAAAAAGACACGGTCTTTACCTTCTTCCATAGGCACTTTCGAGCGTGACCTCCGCATGGCGCAACGATGGGCCACCGTCGACGACACTAGTGGCGACATCAACTATAGTGGGCCATGGACGTTAGAAAGCGGTCAAAATTGGAACACGGGAAATTTTGGCTTGCCCTATCTCAATAGCTTGCATAGCATACAAGGAGGGCAGGGTAGTTTCACATATACCTATGTTGGTAAGTTTTTTTTACTATTTTTCCTCTTCCTCCGTTCAATGCTTACGAGCTAGCCAGGATCGAGCGGGAAAGTCTTTGGAACGACCAATGCTGCAACCAGTGCTTCTGGTGTCCAGGACCCGACTTGGACGTGTCAGCTCGATGGAACCAACATCAACATCGGTACACCATTCGCATACACCGAGAACAACTGGTCTCTCTGCGAATGGGATAACGTATCCCCCGGAAAGCACACAGTCACAGTTACCGCCACCAGCGCTTCACGGGCCTTTTTATTCGATCGATTTCAATACCTACCGTCCCCAAATGCTGATATCACGAATACGGATGTCGTCGTCGATCGAACTGATTCAGCCCTCCAATACAGCAGCTCTGGGTGGTCGAATTTGGGAACTGTTGGCAAGATGGCCGCGGACGCTGGCGCCGTTGTGACCTTCCCATTTTATGGTACGTTATCTGCTCTGTTCTCCTAAGACATCATTGAAAATGATCTTTATCAAGGCACGGGAATTATCTGGTTCGGCGACGCGCCCACGGAGCTGCCCCACGAAGCTGCGACCGCACAATATACGATAGACGGTGGCTCACCGACAACGTTCGCTCTTCCTGGGGCTGGATCGACTACCGAATACAACCAACAGCTCTTCCAGATTGGGTCTTTGCCTCTCGGACACCATACTCTCCAAGTTACAAGCTTGGGAAAAACTACACTTACCCCGCTGGTACTCTCGACCCTTGTCATCCAAGGGGGCTCCTTGCCGGAGCCTGCCGCGACCACATCTGTATCTGGAGGAGGCGCCACGACGCCACCGACTGTCACCTCTGGCACATCCAGCATTAGTAGCACAGGCACCGCTACTAACTCCGGCCCATCACAAACAACTACTACCACGCAAGGCCCGAGTACGAATGCATCCATCGTTGGCGCCAGCTCGAGCACTACTACCTCCCAAAGCGCAGTCATAGCCTCCGGGGCGGCGTCAAGCGGGACGGTATCCGCCGTCAGCAAGCACGGCTCTCCGATCGGGGCCATCATAGGCGGTGTTGTGGGCGGTCTCCTTCTTATCATCCTCTTCATTCTTGCCATTCTATACCTTCGTCGGAAAAAGAAAATGCAGGAACTCCACGAGATCACCGACGCGCAACCCTTCTACCGTGACGAGCCGCCACAGATGAGCCGCTATTCGACCAGTGGCAATCCGAACAGCGTCACCACTGTAGAGTCGGCATGGGGTGCTCATGAGGCCCAACCGGTGCTTCAGACTGGGCACAGTGGCGCGTTTATTGCTAAACATGCAGAGGCGCGTACCAACGGCAATGCCCGATATGGAGAACCGGCTCTTGTTGGCATTCCTTCTGGCAGCCCAGCATCCAGTTACTCGAGTCCAGCAACCCGCCCATACTCTATGTCCAACGCTTCAGAAACCACTCCCCCGAGTTCTGCTGGAAGCAATGCGCCTCTGCTATCTCCCCTTGGGCCTGGGAGTACTGCTAACAGCAGCAAGCATCAAGAGCATCTCCAAGCCGAGTCGAGTGCGCCGAGAGTGGTCAATCACCAGGACAGTGGGTTCCGGATCCCACGACCTGATACGTCGCTGCCTTCTCCAAACGAAACCATCGAGTATCCTCCGGAGTATAGTGCGTCATGAACTTGTGTGGGTACGTCTATGTGTATACTTTACCCTATACTTGACGCCGGTGCTGCTCGCCGATGCACCCTTCTTGAATCGATCATGGTGATGTTGAAGTTGATCTTGGACACCTTATTTATTTTTGTTACTTCAGTTCTGCGTCGGATTCCTTTGCGCAGCGCAATCACTCTCTTTATCGGTCTACATTTCGAATTCGTAAAATATTCTTTTCATTATGGTTGTACTATACTTATCTTAGGCCATACATGGTATGGTCTTTATTGTTGTTGTCCAATGTGCGATACTACGTCATGTAAAGCATTACTTTGAACATGACCACACTGCGGTACCGAGGTGCTCAACAGTTCACGGCCGCCTTTTGCGTTGATTTGGACTCCTGTGAGTTCGATGTATTGCAAATCGGCTAGCTTTCTAGATCTGACCATATGTCGCAAGATGTTGTATTTGTTCAGCTGCTCATCTCTGCTTGTACTAGTCTCTTAAAACAGACGTTACAAATCAAATGATAGTTGATTCGATGTAATATGCTCACACACATATCACTGTATCCATGCCGTCTATGCTGCATCGTTGGAGCGGTAGAGCCATAGGAAGTGTTTTTAATAGATCTGTTTCTATTTATAGCTCGCGGTTGCGAAGAAAGAACAAGAAGAGCATGGTAGTGAATATTGGCCGCCTGCTACACCTCACGGCATATATCATCATTAAGACGAACAGATAAAAAGTTGAGCCTAATGCTTCTTATCGGATATGCTCATCTGCCTTTTTTTGCCATATCCAGGCCATATCAGTGCATATACATCGCTGATCAGCATGTCCCTGTCGATGAAAATGCATCTTACAGACTATCATATGGAACCGATTCAGCGTGCTGAAGAGGGCTTCTTACCTCTCTACCACATGCTCAACTATCTATGTGCGCAGAAGAAGTCCTACGTCTTGTGTCGCAATTATTCGATAAGATTCTACAGCGACAACTTGCGAGCTATAAAATCTCCTTCGCAGAGGGGTCATTGAAACCAGCCAATATCGCTTGTTAGCTCTTCCAACGTCCTCAATTTCAAGATGAAGTTCTCCGCTGTTTTCCTTGCCGCTATCTTCCTCTTCACCGACGTCGCTGTCGCTCGTCCCTCGCGCCTCCAAGAGCGAATTGCCGCCCGCCAGCAGCGCGCTTCGCGCCCTCTCGCCCGTGTCGCAGGGCCATTAACAGCCGCCGGAAACACAAGCCATGTCGAATACAGTAGCAACTGGTCTGGCGCTGTCCTTACAAGCCCACCCTCTGGACAGACTTTCTCCACCGTCACCGGTACCTTCGTTGTCCCCACCCCTTCAGGAAACGGTGCTGCCTCCGCATGGGTTGGCATTGACGGAGACACCGCCCAGAACTCCATCCTCCAGGCTGGTGTTGACTTCACCATCAGCGGCGGCAGTGTCTCGTACGACGCATGGTACGAGTGGTTCCCCAACTACGCCATTGACTTCAGCAACTTCGGCATTTCTTCCGGAGAACCATCACAGTCACCGTCCAGGTACTCCTCGACTGCTGGTTACGCCATATTGGAGAACGCCTCTACTGGCCAGAAGTCACCCAAGCCGTCTCTTCCACGGTAAGCCGTTTTGTCAGGATTTTCAAGTTGTCTTTATGACAAATTTTACAGGCTGCCCTTGCCGGTCAGAAGCAGAGTGGATCGTTGAGGACTTCGAAGAGAATGGTTTCTCTCGTCCCCTTCGCGACTTCGGCACCGTCACCTTCACTGGTGCTTCCGCCTCTACCGCTTCCCTTCCGTCGGTGTGACTGGAGCTACCATCCTCGATATCGAGCAGAGTGGAAAGGTCTTGACCAGCGTCACCGTCAACAGTGCCTCTTCTGTTACCGTCAAGTACGTTTGTTGTTGGTTCAAATAATCGTAGCTTCGGTATGTCTCAGTGTTTCTTTTCTTTGTGCTCTAAATGACTCATTTACGCCTTGCAGAGGATTTATTGCGACATCAGTCGTTATGCCTCGATGAGAGTTGTTCTGAGAATTCATGTTTCATTTTTGTGGTTTCAATGTCTTTTATATACTTGGTGTTTTCTGTATATCGTGGTTTTTGTCAGAATAAAAATGCAATCCGGGACCTACTTCTTGTGCTCATTACGCATCATTTTCATTCACTATTGCGATAACTTCGTTAAAGCGGAGAACCTGATAATTTTTGGTATCCCTGTTGACATAATACAGCGTCTGTAATTGGCTCCTTTTTCAAGTTTATTGGGACTGCGCTTATGATTTGAACGTCATTTCTTGACAGGGCTTAGCGAGGATAAATCGATGGCCAGTGGGGGCGTCATTGCTACTCATTACTTAGGCGCCCATCATGGTCACGATCATATTTTGCTACTTAGTAATTACTAATTTATGCACTTATGTCAATTGTTATACACGTCATGCTATGCTATGTAAGTGGCAGCTACACTTTCTAACTACAGTCACGTCGATGACTCAGGACTCACCAGAAACTAGTTACAAGTTTTGAACATTCCGTTCAAAACGGTGATTGCCGCAGGCGATAAAAATATCACCAATCAGAATAATCAAAGGTGAGGCCTTGAGGCTCTATGAGGCTGTCCGTGTGAATGTGGTGCGCCTATGCATCGCTCAATTGTTTACTTCTCTTCTACCCACTCTACGATGTCCAACAGAATCCCTCCAGAGATATGGTTATACATCTCTCAGTTCATCCCTGATGATGACATATATCGACGACTCCGCACGATCAACAGCGTTTTCTTCTACCTAGCCATGGCTTTCAAATATGAAGAAGTCCTGATACGCTGCAACCATGTATTTCTTACTTTGCCACGAATAATAGAGAGACTCAGGTAGTAATGTGTCCACCTCTCTGGTGAAGCAACAAGTTTACTCAACAAACCTTGATATCTTTGACAGGGATCCCTTTGTGGCAGGAAAAGTCAGGCGTGTAACTGTCGAGTTCATAAGCTGTCCACCTATGGGACGCCGCCGTCATAGGACAACGAGGAAAGATGAAATGTTTACGGCGATTCATACCTGGATGTCTTCTGCAAAAAGCCACTTTCTTGCTCCATTTACATCTCCCGAAGCACACACCTTGAAAACAAT